>JAWRVF010001178.1:0-98738 GCA_036785485.1 Physcomitrellopsis africana | reverse complement strand
TTAGCTGTTTCTTTGCCTGTGATAGATTTTTTACATGATATAAAATGTGCCATCTTAGTGAAACGATCTACTATCATGAATATAGAGTCATAAGAACCTGAGTTTGGAAGATCCGTGATAAAATCCATAGACACAGAAGACCATGGTTGTTCTGGAATGGGTAATGGCTGAAGAAGTCCGTAGGATCGGTGGCGAGGAGTTTTTGATCTTTAACAAACATTACATGTTTTTACAAAATCTTTGACTCCCTTCCACATTTGAGGCCACCAAAAATCTCTAGATATCAACTCTAGAGTCTTATTGTACCCAAAATATCCTGCTGCCGAGAAGTTATGATGAGCTTGAAGAACACATAATCGTGCTTCACCTTCTAGAACATATAAGCGCCCTTCGAAATAGAGTAGATTTTTCTTGAACTCAAACTTCAAAATATCATGAGATTTAGAAGAATTATTCTTAATTTCATGAATAAGAGGATCTGAGGACATACTTAACTGGACTTGCTTGAAAAAAGTTGAATCAATAATTAATGTTGATTTCATTGCCCAAAGATAAAATTGCTCCGGCTTCAAGAGAGTCGTTCTTTGTTGATCAAAAGTTGCATCTCCTTCTTTTGGTGCAAGATAAGAACGTCTAGAAAGTGCATCGGACAGCCCTTGTTGTTTTCCTAGCCGATATGTAATAATGAACTCCAATCTTGATAGAGACATGCTCCAACAAGCTTGACAATGATTCAACACGCGTGCTCACATGAAATACTTGAGGTTCTTGTGATCCGTATACACGGTGACTGGACTAGAAGCACCTTCTAGATAATGACGCCATTCTTAAAAAGAATCCATAATTGCGAGAAATTCTTTATTGTGGATTTCGTAGTTGATCTCTGCTGCTGAAAATTTCTTGGAATGGAAAGCTACTGGATGGAGTTTGTCATCTGTTCCCATTTGTGATAATACTATGCCCAAAGCAAAGTCAAATGTGTCTGTTTCCATAAAGAATGCCTTAAAAAAATCAACGCGATACAAGATTGGTGCAGAAGTAAAAGCTATCTTCAAAGCTTCAAATGATGCTTCTGCTTCTTTACTCCACTCGAGCTTGTCTTTACAAGTCAAACGTATAAGTGGAGCTGCAACTTGAGAAAAGTTCTTGATGAAGATTTGGTGATAATTGGCAAATCCTAAAAAACATTGTACATCCCTTACTGTTTTTGGAATCTTCCAATCCATGATTGTTTGGACTTTCTTAGGATCCATCATGAAGCCATCATTTGAGATGATATATCCTAAGAAGTCAACTTGAGTAGTGTGAAATACACACTTTTCCATCTTGGCATACAATCCTGTTTCTCTGAGTTTTTGTAAGACATGACGAACATGTGTTTTGTGCTCTTCTACGTTCTTAGAGTACATTAAAATGTTGTCTAGGTAGCAGACAACAAAATCATCTAAGAATTCATGAAAAACATCGTTCATGAGATGTTGGAAAGCAGCTGGTGCATTTGTGAGTCCAAAAGGCATAACATTATATTCAAAATGTCCATACCTTGTTCGAAATGTAATTTTCCATTCATCTCCTTCTTTAATGCGAACCAAGTTGTATGCTCCTCGTAGATCTATTTTTGTATAGATCTTAGCTTGATTTAGTTGATCAAGAAGTCCAGAGATTAAAGGTAGTGGGTACCTATTCTTGATAGT
Source organism: Physcomitrellopsis africana (assembly GCA_036785485.1). Taxonomy (NCBI): domain Eukaryota; kingdom Viridiplantae; phylum Streptophyta; class Bryopsida; order Funariales; family Funariaceae; genus Physcomitrellopsis; species Physcomitrellopsis africana. The sequence goes on along the minus strand of JAWRVF010001178.1, from coordinate 97,044 downwards.
GATCTTGCTAAATCTCCAATAATCCATACACATTCATAATGATCCATCTTTTTTCTTCACAAATAGAATTGGAGCTCTTACAGGAGATTTGGAATGGCGTATGAAGTTCTTGGCCAGATTCTCTTCAATATACTCCTTGAGTTCAGCCAACTCATTTTGTGATAAATTGTAGATTGGTCCAAAAGGAGGCTAAGATCTCTCTTTGAGATCAATTGAATAATCATATGGGCGATGCTCCGGAAGAATATCAACATTCTTCTTCTCAAAAACATCTTGATAGTCTTGGTATTGGCTTGGAATGCCACTTCAAGCCTTTCCACTATCAGAAATGGGTGTTGTATAAATAACAAAAGTTGATCCTTCTTTTGTTGCGTGTATAAAAGCTTTTGCACCTATAAGTACAGGTTTTATTGTACCAGGCTTGTAGCTTTTTATTGGATCGATAGGATGTTTAATAATATCCTGAAAAAAGTCAAGTGTACGAGAATTCCAATCTATTTGAGGGTTATATTTTTCTAGCCATGACAAAGCTAGAATAATTGGATTAGACGAAGATTTAATTATGTTAAAGGTTACATAGCTATTATGACCATCTATTGTTACTTTTATAGGACGGGTTTCATGAGTGACATCTCTTGAGGACAATGGGCGACCATCTATGACTTCTACATGTACGGGTTTAGGTTTCTGTACTAAAGGTATTTTACGATTCTTAACAAATTGTTCATCTAGAAAACATGCTGAGGCTCCTGAATCTAATAAGGTAGAGGCTCTATAATTTTTTGGTCCTAAATATACATCTATCAAAAAATAAGGAGAGGATTCTGAGGAGAGAATAGGACCTTTACTGGGAATGGTACAGGGTTCCAGCTGCACGGTATCGTGTTGTGGTTTGGCTACTATGTGAAAAAATTGTACATGTATATTTAATGTACAATTTACTACTTAACTAAATGAAAGTCATATAAGTAGATTTTATTGGTTATAGGATATGATTAGGTTGGTAGTTTAGAAAGGATCTATTAAAAGGATTATAATTAAGATTTATACAACCTTATTTTCTTTTTAGTAGTGACTTTTGAAGTTAATTTTATATTGATAGTAACTTGTATATATCTTAAGTCACCTATGTTAGACGTTGGTGATCCTTAAGATCTTATTTACTTCTTTTATTTGATGCTTAAAGCACCAAGTATGTAAATCTTATAAGAAGAAGGATTAGAAAAGGGTTTTTAGTGTAAAAAGGGTAGTTTGGCCATCCATGTGGATGAATAGAGGTGGATGATAGAAATCTCTATTCTAATTGGCCAAAAATCATGCCCAATGGGCTTCAAGGAGGCTGCCCGAGGGTTTATTAGGAGTTAGGGTTTTTTTTTCGAAGAGAGTCGAACATCAGAGGCTAGGATCATCAGGTTTAGGTTTTTGGGTATAGTTTAGGTGCAAATCTTGCATGATTTGGACTTTTAATGAAGAAGTTATAGGCGCTCAAAGTTAGGGTGTTGATTTTGGACCTATTGTCACTCTTTTGGGTTTATCTCGCGAATCCAGAGAGCAATCAAAGATCGACGATTGGGGTTCGAAAGCTCACTTTCTTGGCTACACTTTTCACATACAGCTTGATAAAATCCAAGCTAGACTCAAGGAGATATTGCAAGTTGAAGTCAGTGCTTGTAAGCTAAAGGCAATAAGTGACTCTGCTTAACTAGCGGTTACATTTTGAGCTATATCTTAGTCAATTTGATAGATTTTTGACTCAAAATTTTTAGGAGTATATATGTTCATGTCACAAGACTATATGCAAAATTTTTGTGGCATTAGGGTTTTGGGTTTGTGAGATATAGAGAAAATAGTGCTCGGGTGTCTCTGAGCTAGGGTTTTAAGCACCTGCTAGGGGTTTTAAGATATCAAACGATTGGAAGTGTATTTGCAGTTGAATTTTTTTGTGGTAAAGATTAAAGGTGAACTCTATCTTGCCTGAAAGTTTGAAGAAGACTGAACGGCTGCATCAGAAGATATGATTTTCTAAAGTTTGGGAAGAAAAACATCCTTTGCGGGAAAATATATTTTTAAGGGTTTTTGTTGCAAATTTGGACTTTTGTGCATACTAAAGGTGTTTTTGGGAGCCAAGACTTTATGGAGGTGTAAAAGGTGGATGTATAGAGCCATATTATGATTTTGATATATAGATGAGTCTTTAAAAGGTTTTTAAGGATTTTCTACATATCATAGAGAAAACTTATGTACAAACCTACTTAAAAATAAGAGGTTTTAATCATACAAAACCTTTTTCTTATATTATCGTGTGTATTTATCCTTCTTATTAAGAAAAAATAACTCATTAGAGTTTAGCCAATAAATATTAAATAAAATTCTCTACAGCTAGGTACCCAGTGTATTCGTAGATAGAAGTTCACGCCACGCAACAACGGTCCCTATTGTAGCTGGACAAATTTGTTTTCTGACATGTTGTCTTCTTTGACAGCCGTACTCCTCATTTTGTAGTTGCGACGTTTCTTTGGACAATGTTGAGCAGTGTGCTTAGGTTCTCCACAATATAAACATAATCCTTCTTGACGACGACAAATCTTTTCTTGTTCAGTAAGAGATTTAAAACGTACCGCATCAATTTGCATGTCTTCTACTTCCGAATGTACGTTTTGTAAGGATGTTGATGTTGCCATTGAATAATAACGTTGAGGCTCCCTTGTACGACTCTTGGATCAAAATTCAAAAAGTCGATTGTCACACTTCACAGCAAAATCAATTGCTTGACTCAATGTTTGAGGATCAGGTAAATTGAGCATTAATTTTTTTACCTCATATTGTAATCTGTAGAGAAATTGACTGATGAGTGCAGCATCGTCCCACTTGATGTCGGTCGCTAGTTGTCAAAATTGTGAAGCGTATAATGACACTGATCGATTGCCTTGTCATAGGATGCAAATCTTGTTGGTTGCAACACGAATTGCATCATGTTCTCCATACATCGATCAAAATTCCGCAAAAAATGCCTCCAAATTATCCAATATTGGATCACGTCGTTCAAGAAAAGATGAAAACCACGATAAGGCAGGACCCGAAAGTAACGTTCCAATAAACCTAACTTGAGATCCTTGCGTAGGATAACTCTGAGGTTGAAGTTTGATCACCAGTTGTACCTGATTGATGAATCCTCGAAACTTAGATCTTGTGCCATCAAACTTCTCAGGCAAACTGATTTTTGGTTCTCTAACGTTTGAACGGTGCTCCATCATCGGTGAGGTAGCATGGTTTGGTGTAGATATTGACGTAGCTCCAACCATCTCTACATCTTCACTTCCTGCTAATCTTGATGCTCCTTGTGGTGGTAAACTGAGTTGATGCATTGCAAGCATTAGTTCTCTCATTTGCTCTTGCATTTGTGCCATTGCATTCTTCATTTCCGCAAGCTCTGCCATGATAATATAATAGAAAGGAAGATGTCTACTCTTACTTCAAGAAATACGGAACACACACTCAAAAGAAAAAAAATTCTAGAAACAATATCAGTTTAGAAGTGGGTACTCCACAACTTCTAATATGCTTATGTCTTATCAAGAGAAAGGGGTAATCCACTCTTAATCAAGAAAAGACAAAGCTCTGATACTGTATGTGTACTCTTGTCAATCTGTCAAGGACAATAACTGGATGAAGTCAAATAAACAAGTGAGACCTCTCTCAAAGAAATAAATATAAAGAAGTATATATATTAAAAAGAAACTGGAATGGCTAATGCCAAAAGACAAGAAAACTAGAGACTCTTGAACTAGACTGGAAACAAGAAAGGAGTTGACAAGAGTGAAGAAGGCTTCACTCTTGTCTCTATTTATACTATCTACCTAAGAGCTAAGTGGCGACGTTCTATAGGACCTCCAACATGTATCCAATTTATAAGACACGTGTCCAAGTTGCAAGACACATGTCGAACTTGCAGGGCAAGTTTCCTATATGTTCGCCACGTATTTAGCTTGGTCTTCAAGCTATCAACATGTGCGACATGTGGCTAACTTATTGACCAAGTTTCTAATCCAAAAGTCTACTATGGACACTTATAAAGTCAAAGCAATGTCTATGAAGTTTCTAGGAAGTTTCTCTAAAGATATTATGGAATTAACCTGCTTTTACCTTCTTTTATCTAATTCTATCTGATCATATAGGTAACTATGTATATGTCCGTAACACCTGCTAGGGATTTTGAGATATCAAACGATCAAAAATAAATTTACAATTGATTCTTTCTTTTAGTGAAACTTAAAAGAATCATCTACATTATGAAGTAAATTTTATAAAAACTGAATGGTTGGATCAAAAGTTATTGGACTCTAAAATTTAACAAGAAATAAGTCCTTGCGGGTGAATAAAGTTTTGAAGGGTTTTTGTGGAAATTTAAATCTTTTTTATACAAACTTACTTGAATATAAGAGGGTTTATATATATAACTTCTCTTTTGTGAGATTGTTGTATTATTTGTCTTTTTTATTAAAAACAAATCTCATGTTGGATTTTTACCATCAAATTTTAAATAAACTCTTCAGAGCGAGATATCCAGTGTATTCTCAAATAGAAGGCCACGTCATATGACAACGCATTTTTCTAACTTGGCATATAATCCCGCATCCCAAAGTTTTTGTAACACCAACTTCTCATGACCCTTATATTCTTGAACATTCTTGGAATAGATCAAAATATCATCGAGGTAACAAACAATAAATTTATCCAAATATTCTTGAAAAACATCATTCATCAAATGTTAAAATATAGTTGGTGCATTGGTCAATCCAAAAGGCATGACATTATATTCAAAATATCCATACCTTGTCCAAAACGCTGTCTTGCATTCATCTCTTGCCTTTACCCGTATAAGATTGTAAATTCTATGAAGATCTATCTTGGTATATATTTTGATTTCACTAAGTTGCTCCAAGAGTCCGGATATTAATAGTAATAGATATCGATTCTTCACAGTGATCTTGTTCAAGCCTTGATAATCCATGCACATTTGTAATGAGCTATCTTTTTTCTTCACGAAGAGGATAGGTGCACCTATTGGAGATTTAAAATGCCGAATGAAGTTCTTCACAAGATTCTCTTCAATGTAATCTTTCAATGTTGAGAGCTCGTCTTGTGATAAATTATAGATTGGGCCAAATGGTAGTTGTGCTCTCTCTTGGAGATCTATAGCACAATCATACGATCAATGCTCTAGTAGCATATCATCATTCTTTTTCTCAAAGATATTCTTAAATTCTTCATATTGCTCTGGAATAACTAAAGTTGGAGTTGCATCTTCACGAGCTAACATTGCAAAGATGACAAGAGGTGTATTATGTTTGGCTTCCTTCATGAAGGCCCTCGTACATATGAATAAGGATTTGATTCTAGACATTATCTTGACAGGTTCTATCATTAGAGATTTTGTTAGAAATGTCACTTTTCACAACCTCCAATCTATCAATAGATTATATTTATCAAGCCAAAATAGTCCCAAAATGATTGGACATGAAGGAATCTTGATAATATTAAACATAATGCTACTTTCATGATTTTCAAGATGTACTTTCAACAGTTTAGTTTCATGAGTAACATTGCTAGAAGACAAAAGTCGGGCGTCTATGACTTCTATATGGACAAGCTTTGGTTTCTTCATAAGAGAAAATTTGTCAAGCTTGGCAAACTCTTCATCTAAAAAGCAAGCAGATGCTCTTGAGTCTAGTAGAGCATCAATTTGCAGTTTTTGAATACTAAAAAATAAAGGTACTGTAAAGCAATGAAAAGATTGAGCTAAGAGAAAGGGACCTTGATTAATTTGGGGTGTTGAGATGTCCAACCGCATGATCCCTATTTGTAGCTGGGCGTCCTTATTTTCTTGCATGCTTGTATTCCTGAGTCTTGTTGTTCAAGGCATCTATTTTCTAGGGCAATTTCCGGCTTTATGGCCTGCCTCTCCACAACATAAGCACAAGTTTTGCTAAAATCGTTGCTTCTTTTCTTCAGCTGTGAGGAACTTGAAACATGTCGTATTGATTTGCATGTCTTCTATTTGAGATTGAGCTTCTATATTCTTGATAGAAGCAGCCAAATAGAACTGGTTTCTTCATGGATATTATGTAGCTTTGGAATAATGGTCTTGACGTCGTTGAAAAAACTGATTATCACACTTCACCACTTGGCTGATTACTTTGTTGAGTGTTTAAGGGTCGGATAGAGATAATAATAAATCCTTCACGTCATCTCTGAGTTTCCAATAAAATTAACTCACTAGCGCTTCTTCTCCCCAATTGATATCACAAGCAAGTTGTTTGAAGTCCAATGCGTAAACAGATGCAGAGTGTGATCCTTGATGCAAAGAACAAATCTTAGTAGTTGCCCACTAAGCCTTATCATGCTCTTCAAATGCCTCCTTGAATGCTTTTAGAAAAGTCTCAAAATTACTCAAGATATAAGATCTTCTTTCAAATAAGGGGGCAAACCAAGACAAAGCTTGTTCAGTAAGCAATGTCTCCAGTAATTCAACTTGCGACTACTCGATTGAATAGTGTTCTGGTTGCAAGAATGTTACCAATCAAACTTGCTTTATAAAACCATGAAATTTTGATCGAGTACCATCATACTTCTTTAGGAGAGTAACTCGAGGTTCTTTATATTGCAGTGCAATCAAATTCTCATGTTAAGATGTAGATGGTAGTATTTCACTAGCTAGAGGTGATTGTACTATAGTTTGAGCCACTCCCACTCTTGTAGCTCTAAGGAGCTTGACAAAATTTCCTTCAATTTCAACAATTCTAACCGCTAGAGCATTAAAGACATTGATGATCACATCTACCTTTGATTCCAAAGATCCTACAATGTTAACGTTGTCATATGACGTGGTCTTCTATTTGGAAATACACTATGTACCTAGATGTGGAGAGTTTATTTGAAACTTGATGGCAAAAATCCAATAGGTGAATTGTCTTTAATAAAAAAAGACAAATAATACAAAAATCTCACAAAAAAGAAGTTTTATATATAAACCCTCTTGTATTCAAGTAAGTTTGTACAAAAAAGGTTCAAATTTCTACAAAAACCCTTCCAAACTTTATTCACCCGCAAAGATTTATTTCTTGTTTAACTATAAAGTCCAATAACTCTTGATCCAACCATTCAGTTTCTATAGAATTTACTTCATAGTGTAGATGATTTTTTTAAATTTCATCACAAGAAAGAATCAACTATAATTTCGTTTCCGATCGTCTGATATCTCAAAACCCCTAGCAGGTGCTTAAAACCCTAGCTTAGAGACACTTGAGCACTATTTTCCTTATATCTCACAAATCCAAAATCTTAATACCACAAAATTTTTGCTTATAGTCTTATGACATAAACATATACACTCCTAAATATTTGGAGCCAAAAATCTTTCAAATTGCATAAGATATAGCTCAAAATGTAACCACTATGTAAGCAAGTCACTTATTGCCCTTAAGTTTGTAAGTACTGACTTCAACTCTCAATATCTCCTTCATCCTAGCTTGGATTTTATCAAGCTGTACATAAAAAGTATAGCCAAAAAAGTGCCCTTTCCAACCCCAATCGCCGATCCTTGATTGCTCTCTGCATGCATGAGTTACATCCAAAAGAGTAACAGTAGGTTCAAAATCAACACCTTAACTTCTTCATAAAAAGTGCAAATCACACAAAATTTGCACCTAAACCAGATCCAAAAATCTAAACCTTATGATCCTAGCCTTTGATATTCGACTCCCCTTGAAAAACAAACCCTATCTCCTAATAAATCCTCAGGCAGCCTCCTTGAAGCCCATTGGGCATGATTTTTGGCCAATTAGAATAGAGATTTCTATCATCCATCTCTATTCATCCATATGGATGGTCAAACTATCCTTTTTACACTAAAGATCCTTTTCTAATCCTTCTTCTTATAAGATTTACATACTTTGTGCTTTAAGCACCAAATAAAAGGAGTAAATAAGATCTTAAGGATCACCAATGTCTAACAGAGGTGACTTAAGATATATACAAGTTACTATCAATATAAATTTAATTTCAAAAGTCACTACTAAAAAAAAAAAAAGGTTATATAAATCTTAATAATAATCCTTTTAATAGATCCCTTCTAAATTAGCAACCTAACCACATCTTATAATTAATAAAATCCATTGATATAGTTCTCATTTAATTGTATAGTAAATTATATATTAAATATATCTGTATAATTTTTTTATATAGTAGCCAAACCACAATACGACAACGTCTTCTCTACTAGCTATCTTAAGTATAGAAGAAGGAATCAATACTGGTCCAAGGGAGGGTAATCTGCAACCCTTAGAATGCTCAAGTATCTCCAAGGAGAGGGATAGTCCATTCTCTGTCTCAAAGCATTAAGCTTTGATATTAATAAAAAGGCAGTCTTGACAAATTATCATGGACGCAGAATATAGACTAGAAGTCTAAACCAGAGGTTCAAGAAGAATTAGCAAGAACTAGATTAATCAGATGAGTACAAGAAACAACACCAGAGAGGTGAGCTAGAGTCCTAAGAGATGTGTTGTCGAGACTGAAGAACTCTTCAGCCTCGATTCTAATATATTCTCCTATCTAGGAAGCTTCTCAAGCAACTTCTACCAACTAGGAAGCTTCTCAAGCAACTTCTATCAATTAAAAAGCTTCTCAAGCAATTTCTATCTACTTGAAAGATGTTAGAAGGTTCTAGGAGGTTCTAAAGAGTTCTAAGAACCTTCAAGAATATTTTAGAAGGTTCTGACAAGTATATCCTTGACAACATTTGCGGAACCTTTTAGAGAACATGATAATATTTGTTTTGCCACAACTAAAATCTAAGCTCTATAACAAGTAACTTGTTGTATATTTATTTATATTTAAGAATTTTGATAATTAGCATGTGATATCAATTGGGATGAAAACATGTTGATAAGTCAATTTTATTAGACATTATAAGATAATATAAAAGATATATTATTGTCTATATCTGATCTTCAAATTCTTAATGAAACTACTAATTAAACAATGAAATATAATAATTAGCTATTTCAACATCAATAAGAAAAATGTCCACTATTTGTGCTACAAATTTATACTAATTATTTGGCATCTTTTATATCTTCTAATTTTAACAAATATTTGGAAGTAGAAGATATGCAGATTGATGAGATTTGCTTCAAATCTCTTTTTGAGCAAGAAAGAAAGCATCAAAAAGAAAACTTCTTGTATTTATTTAATATAAAATTTGGCTATAAGGCTAATAATTATTATTATTATATATATATATATATATATATATATATATGAAATAAAAAATACAATCATATTATTAGATGCTTTGTAAGAAAATAGGAACATCTAATTACAATAGAGACTATTGTTATATGGTGTGATTTTTAATTTATAAATATACTAAGTACCTAGTTGTAGAGAGTTTATCTACAATTTATTGGCCAAACTTTGATAAGCAATTTGTCTTTAATAAGAAAGACAAATAAACCCAAAAATATTAAAAAAAAAATTGTATTAATAAAAATCTCTTATATTTAAATAGATTTGTACATAAGATTTTTCTATGGTATATAAAAAAATCTTTAACACCCTTTTTTATGCCAAATCATAACTAACTAATTTTTAATAAGTTAGATTCTTAATAACTTCTAAAAAAATCTATAATTTTTTTTTAAAAACTCAATTTTATATCAAAAATATTATTATAGCTCCATATATTTATCTTTTCACCTCTATAAAGTCTTTGTTCTAAAAAATCCAAGAATTATTGATCCAATCATTTAATTTTTATTAAATATTTTTAAATATATAGCTTAACTATAATTTTATTTTTGATTTTTTGATATTTTAAAAATTCCAGCAGGTGTTTAAAATCCTAATTTGTAGACATTTAAAAATTATTTTCTTTATATCTCAAAAATCCAAAATTTTAATGCCACAAAATATTTGTGTGTAGTTTTGCAATATGAAAATATACACTCTTGAAAATTTTGAGCCAAAACCTTATCAAATTACTTAAGATATAGATCAAAATATAACCACTTATTAAATAGGTTACTTATTGCCTTTAGATTACAAGCATTGATTTCAACTTCTAATATCTCTTTCATCCCAATTTTGAATTCATTGAGCCATATATATAAAGTATAGCCAAGAAAGTGCTCTTTCTAGCTCAAATTATTAATTTTTTATTACTTTCTATATGAAGAGTTATACCTCAAAGAATGATAGTAGATACAAAATTGACACCTTAACTTTGAGCATCTATATCTTTTTCATAAAAAATCCAAAGTACTCAATTGTTGCATCAAAACTATAGTTAAGAACCTAAACTTGTTGATCCTAACTTTTGATGTTTAAATTTCGTTGAAAGAAAAATCCTAATTCCTAATAAGGCCTTGAATAGCCTCCTTAAAGTCCATTGGATATGACTTTAGGCCAATAGGAATAGAGATTTTTATCATCCATCTCCATTCATCTACTTAAATGACCTAATTATTCTTTTTGATGCTAAAATTTATTTATAATATTTTTTTTAATAAGATTTACATAGTATATTCTTTAAATATTAAATAAAAGAAATAAATAAGATTTTAAGGATCTTTAATATCTAACAAAGATGACTCAAAATATATATAAGTTATTATCAATATAAAATCAACTTCAAAAGTCATTATCAAAAAAAAAATTGAGATTGTATAAACTTCAATAGTAGCCCTTTTAAACAAACTTCTTTTAAATTAATAATCTAACCATATTTTGTAATCAACTAAAAGCTACTAATATGACTCTCATTCAATTATGCAATAAATTATATATATATATATATATATATATATATATATATTATTTTAATATGATAGCCAAACTACAACATAACACCATATAGCTAAATTGTTTTACTCCACAAACTAAAAAAGATCATGTATTATCATCTAATCTTTTTTATTGCTTTACCATATTAATATGTTTGGATGTTCAAAAATTCAAATTCCTTGCTTTAATAAATTTTGCTTGCTTTATTGACTTAGAATTTTTAAAAGTCCATAAAATTTATATAGTCAAGAAATTCAAGGTTGTTCATAGAGAGGTCATAGATAATTGACTCTTATCCTTTAGAGATGCTACTTGTGAAATTGATCCATTAAAAATAACATTAAAGAATCATAATAATCAAATCATATTTAATATCATTACGCTTCCATTTATTTTCATTATTTTAGGACTTTCTTGGCTTAAAAGATATAATTTCTATATAGATTGGATATCTTATAAAATAAAATTTTTTAAAATATCATTATTTATTATTATTAAATTTGATAGAAAATACCACACACCTTGTAGATCTAAAATCATAAAACTTCTCTTTATTGGAGCTAGAGTTTTGATATGAACAACAAAGAATATCATTATTTTTGTTGTTTATGCAACTCTAATATTTCAAGCAGCAAATACTCTAACAACCCTTTCAAAAGAATACAAAGATTTTATAGATATATTTGAAAAGAAAAATGTGGATACATTGCTAAAATATTGTCCATATGACTAACTATTGATCTTTAAGATGACAAATAATCATCTTTTAGTCCAATTCATAATTTATTACAAAATAAATTTACAGCATTGAGAGAATATATTGACAAAAATTCAACAAAGAATTTTATTTGCAATTCAAAATTTCATGTTGGAGCACATATATTCTTTGTAAAGAAAAAAGATGGATCTCTATAGATGGGCATCAACTACCATGACTCAATAAAGTGATAATAAGTTATTATTATCTTATGACATTGATATTTAGACTCTTTGACCAATTGGATCAAGTTTAAATCTACATCAAAATAAATATCCACGAAGCTTATAATCTAATATGCATCAAAAAAATATCCACGAAGCTTATAATCTAGATTTATAAATTTCTATACGATCTTTATTAATAATTATTCTTTGATAACTACTCTACTTACACAATTGATATACAAGGATAAGCTTGAATAGAGATCAAAAATTAAAAAAACTTTTAAATACTTTATAATTTATCATTTTATTTATTCTTCAAATACTACTTAGAGTAAATTTGTAAAAGACGATTCGAATACAGGGAAAGATTAAATGCATGAGACACATTATTAAGATCATACAATTAATTGCTACTAAATGGTAGAATCTAATGATCACTTAAACTCTCCAAAACAACCTTGCTCTCTTCATCTTCCTATTACTACGCAGTCAAGAATATACTTTGTAATACTATCTCCTATAATTCTTCTATTGAAATTTCTTGTCTTCTTCCAATCTCATAATAACAATCGGCAATATTGCATTGTCTTAATAATCTACATACAACCGCTTCACATTTCAATCACTGGAAATAACTTCTCATTAAGAACCCATTCTGAAACTTAGCATCTCTCTAATATTTTCTTTCACCGCTCAACTCTCATAGCCAATACGGCACAACATTCTCATTCACAATCAAATGTCATTGATATATTCCATCTTTGGCTACCAATTTGCTACACCAAATTCAATCATCAAATAATTTTAGTATCTTTTTCATCCTTATATATATATATATTAAATTTTTTGTTTTATTACTGTATTCCATAGTTTACATGGTACAATTAATTGAAATGTAATCTAGATTCTCTTTTATAGTCTAATACAAAAAAAAAATAAAAGAAAGAGGTAGCACCAAGCTTATCTCGATTGTTGACTCTCATAGTCAGGCTCAGATTTCTTCTTCTTTATTTTCTATATACTAAAAACCAAGACTCCAACCATCATCTCTCCTGCCTTAACCACTTTTCCAACTAACTTCTCTATATTACCATCTATATTGGCCAGCAATTAGATTAATCATCTAATTTATCAATTTTTAATTCTTATTCTATCATCTAAAATTATCTATTTACTTTATATAGCCCCACTTCTAATTGTGCAGTGCCTTCACAAACAAAAAATTGATAAAAGAATACTTTTAGTTATGAAACTAGCTCTTTGGATTAAAATACTCCAAGATTCTCCATAGGAGGTTCTTTTGCGTCTAATTCTAATGCTAAATTCTCGTCCTCCTCTGATAAATCCACATAGTTACTCTTCAATTGGGCTCATAAATCCTCATTATTCATTCCTAATTTTTAAACTTGAACTTCCAATTATAGAATTCTGGCATCTATTGCTTCCAATTGGCGCTCCTCTTGCTTCACCTTCTCTTTCAATTTATCAATACTCAAAATTGGCAAGACAGATACCTGTGGTCGGCCGATATTGGCTAAATCATCTTCCAACCTTGCCACTTTAGCCTTCAAAGTATCAATTTCTATTCATAGTTTGTCCATTTCAATTCTGTTTTAGTTATCCAATTTTGATTTTTTTTATGCCAATATCACTGGTTTTTCTTGTTCCACTTTCAACTGGCACTTTGCCTCTTTCATTTCCAAATTCTATGTTTGATAATTTTCTATTAATTCTTGCTTTTAATTGTCCAAGATTTCTTGAATGCATTCTTTATCTTTTGCCCAAGTTTCTTGTTCCTCCACCAATTTCCACTCCAATAGCAACTTGGATTCTATCTTTTCCTTAGTAATGCAACCTTGTTTTATAATTTGGCGGATTTTTTCTATTATCTCCTTCTTGCTCGCTTCCAATTATTGCCTTAAATTTCCCTCCAACTTACTCACTGTAAGCTACAATTGGAAAATTTGATCCAATATTATTTTCATGAGGTTCTTTCCTTTCAGTATTTCGGTATTTTAAATTGGAATCTTAATTGTCACCTTGATTATTGAACAAATTAGAGTCCGCCTTGGTGTAGTCACTGGAATAGCATTCTATTCCACTATTTGACTTGATTTCCCAACTTTACGCACTACAAGGTGTTTGGAATCTAAAATTAATAGACGCTTTGACGTCCACCGTAAACTTACCAATCGATAGATGTAATATTGTTTGTAAGATATTCTCATCAATCTCGATTATCCTCCCTTTTATTATACTCAAACCATCCTCTGGGTTATAATTTGCTATATATTCTGCCACCAATTCCACATTAATTGATGGCAAACTATCTGACCCTTGCAAAAATGCATATAATTGTATGTTTCTAAAATCTCTCTACCTTTGTGGGAACCAACATATTTCCAACTTCATTGGCTCCATGTTGGTGATCACCACTAAGAACAACAACTCTAGATTATTCTTACTTCTTACGTTTCAAATATTTTCCTCTCTATCCAAAGGTCTCTTCAACCTTTCTGTCGACATTGTGGAATATGATTTACTTCTCACTATTGGCTCATGCTAATATTATTTTTGCTCACGGATAGAAATTCTATGCTCAAATGCATATGCTTCATATAACAATGTTCAAAACTTCCATTAAGTGCCTCGCTCTTAACCTTTTACTCGGGGTCTGAATCAATAATCTCTAATCTAGTGTACGCCACATCTAATTTCTTAATTAAGTGACAATAGTATTCAAAACTAACCATCAGTTATCTTTTCTAATGATCATACACCTACAATATAGGTAATCTTATCATCAACAAGTACTCCTTTTTCTCTCTTATTTTTGAAACCCATCCCGGATTTATGTATAATAAAATTGTAACTGGTTTTCGTTGATTCCTATGGTAAATTGATTATTCATAAAATCTTCCAATTGAATTGAACCATTAAGAAAGACTTCCACTATACAATACGGTCTATGCCAACGGACTTAGAATTTCCCTGGAAAATTGTGAAATTGGCTATCATAAAGAAGCACTAGATCATTGGACAAAAAAAATTTGGGACGTAATTTACTATCATAATAATTCTTACAGTGATGGTGTATAGCTTCCTTAATTAAAAGAGCCATATCTCAAATTTCATCCAATTTTTTCAATTGTACTAACTGATATTAAAGAGATTCCTTGTCACTAAGCCGTTGTCGTGGTAGAGAAAATTTGCCTCAAGAAAGCACTAGGCTTCTAGCTACCACTAATTATTCTACCAAGATCTAAGTATAAAAAACCTCCCAACTTTATATAAAAGATTTCTTCATAGGGCTATTACATCCAATACATAAGTTTTATTTCCTCAAAACACTCAAAATATAACAAATATTCTAAAACCCTCATTCCTCCATAGAAAGGGAATTTTTTCCAAACTTCAATAATCCATAACTTTTAATCCAACTATCCAAATCTACTCTAAATTTACATGAAGTACTAATATATTTTTCACAACTAAGACCACAAATTTCAACCATCGATTCATTACAAATCTTTAGATATCACCAAAATCCTAATAGTAGCTTCAAACCCTTGTTTACAAACACTCGTGTACTAAATTCTTTATATCTCACAATCTAAAAGTTCAAATACTATAAAACTCTAATATATAGCTTTTTAGCATAATAATACACTTTCTTAGAAAGTTTGAGACAAAAATTCGTCCAAAGACTCAAGATATAGCAAATCCCATTACTATTAGTAAATTGGCCTATTTACTGCCTTAGAATTTAATCTATTGTCTTTGACTTCTAATATCTCCTTCTTTAAAAATCCAAATGTAGTAATTCTTCTACAATAGGTGTAGAACTTAAAATCACCTCTCTAGCCGTGCCTCTCGATTTCTAAAAGCTCTCATACAATTCCTTCAATCTTCAAAAGATTGACAGTAGGTACAATTTGTACACCCTAATTTCAAGTGCCTATTCCTCCCTCATTAAAATTCCAAATCCCTCGGTTTTTGCACCAAAATTGTAGCCCAAAAAACAAGTTTTCTAATCTTGGTTTTTGATTTTCAAGTAGCCTCCTTAAAGTCACCAAAATCCTTGTTCTTATTGCAAGTAGCCTCCTCAAAGCCTATTGGACATGACCATTGACCAATAGGAATGAAGAACTTCATTTCTTATCTTCATTCATCCTCACTTTATCTTCATCCTTCCAAATAGGTCTCTTAGTAGTTTAATTCTTCTTCTTTGGATCCCAATTGCCTCTCAAGGCTTTATACTAAATATTTAGGTTCTATATAATTTAAAAGCCATAACCAAACTAAATAAAAATCTAAAATAAATTTTCTTATACCAACCCCCTTTAATTTACTTTATTAATCATTCTAACACATATTTAAACCTATAAATATATTATATATTTTGAATGGATTTTACATACTGTAAGCAATTATAATACGACACTGTTCATCCAATGCAATATTTAAATTCTGAACTTCGAATTCAATTAATAATATTACATCTTGCCCGTATATCAATTGGAATGGAGTAGAATTGGTAGTCACTTTATATGTAGTACAATACGCCCACAAAGCTGCGTACAATTTTATATGCTAATGCGTTCTGGCATCAAATAGAATCTTAATTAAAACTTTATACAAAATATCGTTGGTCTTTTCAGTCTGTGCATTGGTCCGAGGATGATATAGGGTTGTTTTTTGATGTTTGATTTCATATTTATCCATCAAACCTATAATCGTAGCATTAATAAAGTAGATTTCTAAATCACTAACCAATTCTTTGGGACATCCAAAGCAAGTGATAATATCCTCATATAAAAATGTGGTTACAATATTGGCATTATCAATTTTTATTGCTACCGCCTCAATATATTTTGTTATATAATTGATCGCTACCAATATATATCTTTTCTGTCCATTTCATGAGGTTGGTGCGATTGGTCTTACAAAATCAATATCCCATTTCTCAAATGGTGCTTGTGCCAAAATTGGTACCAATAGCATAGCAGAAGTACGAGTAGGTCTATCAATACATTAACAAAGATCACAACATTAGACATATTGGTATGCATCTGAAAATATTGTTGGCCACCAATATGTAGCCATTAAAGCTTTGCAAGCAACACTATCACCGACAAAGTATCCACCGCAACTATCTAGGTGACAGCCATTCAATATCGTATGTACTTCACTTTGAAATATACAACAACGTAATATTTTATTATTCTCTTGTTTATACAAAGCATCACCTATCATGGTATATGGAGCACTTTTTAAAATCCGAAGCTCCTTAAGTTTCTCACTATAAGTAAGTAGAAATGTATGGAATGTCAAATATTGAATCAATTCACTGTATTTTGATGAAATTACATCCACAACAAATAATTTTCCATTAGAAAGTGCATCATTGATAGGTTCATTTTCCAATATATTGGTTAAATAGGATAAATAATTTACATTGGCATGTTTCTTTTTTAGCCAAACATTAATAGTAAAATTAAATTCCTGAAGGAATAACACCCATTGAGCAATGCATCTACTTAGTTGAGATTTATTGACCATATATTTAAGAGTATCATGATCAATATGAAATATAAATAGATATCATGATTAATATAAATAAATATTTCATCAAACCACTCAAAACATAAGAAATACTCTAAAACCCTCATTCCTCCGTAGGAAGGGAATTTTTCTTGAACTTCAATAATCCATAACTTTTAATCCAATTGTCTAAATTCACTCAAAATTTACATAAAGTACTGATGTATTCTTCACAACTATCACTACAAATTTCAACCATTGATTCATTACCAATCTTTAGATATCGCCAAAATCCTAGTAGTAGCTTCAAACCCTTGTTTACAAACACCCATGTACTAAATTCTTCATATCTCACAATCTAAAAGTTCAAATGCTATGAAACTTTGATATATAGCTTTTTAGCATAATTATACACCTTTTTAGAAAGTTTGAAACAAAAATTCATCAAAAGACTTAAGATATGGCAAACCCCATTGTTATCAATAAAACGGCCTACTTACTGCCTTGGAATTCAATCTGTTGTCTTTGACTCCCAATATCTCTTTCTTTAAAACTCCAAATATAGTAATTCTTCCACATCAAGTGTAGATCTTGAAATCACTTCTCCATTTGCACCTTCCAATTTCCAAAAACTCTCATATAACTCCTTCAATCATTAAAAGAGTGATAGTAGGTACAATTTGTACACCCTAACTTCAAGTGCCTACTCTTCTCTCATTAAAGCTCTAAATCCCTCGATTTTTATACTAAAATTGTAGCCCAAAAAACAAGCTTTCTAACCCTAGTCTTTGATTGTCGAATGGCCTCCTTGAAGTTGCCGAAACCCTTGTTAAGGTTGCGGGCAGCCTCCTCAAAGCCCATTGGGCATGGTATTCAACCAATAGGAATGAAGTTTCGCATTCCTTGCCTTCATCTGACCATGCCTTGATTTCATCCCTCTCAATTAGCCTCCTACTAGCTTAAATTTTCATCCTTAGGCTCCCACATTCTCTCAAGGCTTCATACCAAATATTTAGATTCTATATAATTTAAATCCTATAACCAAATTAAGTAAAAATCTAAAATAAATTTTCTTACACCAACCCCCTTTAATTATTTTTACTAACCATTCTAAGACATATCTAAACCTATAAACATATTATGCATTTTGAGTGGATTTTACATATTATAAGCAATTACAATATGACAACGTGACTATACATTCCTTAGTCCACATTAATTTAGATCCATCTGATAGTGGTTTCTTTAAGAGATTAGTTAAAGATTGACATATAATTATAAATGAATCAATGAATCACCAATAATAGCTGACATGGCCTACAAAATTACAAATACTTGATACTATTTTTGATTTTAATAAAGCCAATATATGAGTAATTTTATTTGGATCAATAATAATATTAGCTATAGAAACAATGTGTTTCAAAAACTTTCCCGAGGCTACGCCAAATTGACACTTCTCAGAGTTCAAAGATATCCCATACTTATCACATTGATCCAAATATTTATCAAGATATTCTAAATGGTCAGTTGTCATATTAAATGTGCAAAAATCATCTAAAAATATCTCTATTGATAATTATAAATAATCTTGAAATACTTCCACTATTATCTTTTGAAATGTGGTCTGGGCATTACACAATCCAAATGGCATCACCTTATAAGCAAATGTGCCTCAATCCGTAGTGGAAGTATTCTTTAATTGATGCTCTGCTGTAATTTTAATTTAATTGTAATTCAAAAATCCATCCAAAAAAGAGTAACATTCATGCTTGGCTAGTACGTCTAATATACTATTTGTAAAAGATAAAGGAAAATAATCCTTCTTGGTAGCCGTGTTTAATTTATGGAAGTCTTGACAAATTCAGATTTTTCTATTTTTCTTTAGTATTATCACAATTGGTCAAATCCATTCACTATACGGTACTGGATATATGAAGTCCACATCTAAAAATTTATGCACTTCTCTTTTTACTATGAGGAAATATTTTCGATTAAGGCAATGTTGTCTTTGATGAATTCATATAGCATCTTCCTCTAAAGTAATTTGATGTTTACAAACTTTGACAGGAATACCTTTTAAGTCCGCATATGATCAAGCAAAAGCAAATTTATGACTTAAGAAGAAATCTTTCCAATTTCTTAACTCTATATCCGTAATACTGATATATACTTTGATAATTTGCAGTATATTATTGGTGCCCAAATTAATGGATTGGCATACAGATTCTGCAACAATATTAGATTTGATTTTCCTCTCCTGCTTTGAATCCTTCATATAATCCAACAAATTATGACTACCCAATTTTAGTTCCAATATATTAATTTCATTAATTGCAGGATTATTCATCTAATTGGCAATAGCATGATTAGAGTTTGTTATATCCTCCGGATATACTAAATATTCTCCGAATCTTCCATATTGGTATAACACATCTTGCTTTTGCATGTGAATTGGATCATGATCAACTTGCATTGAATTAATAATTTCATTATACTCCGCATCTGATTAAGTCTTATTGTCAGATGTCACCTTTGAATTCAAAATTTGAGATTTTTCATGGTATTGAACTGAGCACATTTGTAAAACAATCTTGTCTCTATCCTTCCTAATAGTCAATGTGCCCGGCTCCAATCTTTCCTACCTTTGATTTTATATAGTGAAGACTGATCTAATAAAATTGGATAGGATAATGTAGAATTTTGTAATCAAAAAATAATATAATCAATCTTATATATGATTTCAATAATAATAGTATCAATACTATGATGAATATCCATAGGCTTTATGCAATTGTAATCAGCCATCCTCAATACTAAGGTCGTAGATAATAATTGAGCTAAATCCAAATTTTTCATTTTATCAACAGTCATTAAATTTACACTAGAACCCTCATTATCTTGAACTCTGGAAATAAGAATACCATCGATGGATACATCAATAGTCGGTGCATCCAAATTAGAATTTAAACTAGCTTCACAAATTTCTTTATTACGAGTCTTTCATATAAAACGACATTTTGGCACAACCACTAACAATTGCTTCATGAAAATTGAAGGTTTAATTTCATCCAAATCTTTCAAAATATTATATTGTTTCACATTGGCAGTGATTTCCAAGGCCCTCTTCTTTTTCATTGATTTCAATTTAATCCCTAGAAATAATATATCTTGCTTTACGGAGTTTGAAATTGAAATAGCTGAATGAACTTTTTTGGAATGTTTGTCTATGATAGGATCTTTTAATGAATAAGACGGTTCTTGGAACATTGTAGATATTACTACTGATTTAGGTTGAATCAATATTTTGGTACTAGAGACATCATCGGGATGTACAGATAGACCAAGTTCCAACATCAGTAATATTTTTGGTACTGGTATTGGATTTGGAGTTTCCACCATTGAATTAAATTGGTCCTTTGCAATTGGTACATCTACTTATGGAATGGAATCTTTTTCTTTTTGTTGGGCCTAGATAAATATTACATAGATGTATTCTATCGAATATATAAAAAAATCTTCTGGAGCTCGATTATTATCTTCTATCTTACTATGCAATTGGATACGCTGATTTCAATTATTAAAATTAAACAAGGCATTGCATTGCTGATATGTATGTCCTGACTGCTTATAATTTCCACAGATTGGAGCATATTTATTATTAGCTCTTGGATTGGGACATTCACTAGCATAATATTTTAATTGCCTGCAATGATAACATTGAAGTGGTCATCTTTTAACACCATCAAGAATATTGGATGTTTCTATTGATATATACCAATTGGACTTATTCTAGATTGGATGGGTAAATGATCCCAACTGACCAATTGGTACTACATAATCCAAAATTGGATTATAAATAGATAGATATTAAAAATATCCTTATTGATTTTGTACAATATCCTGAAGATTGGATCTATATTCTTGGTTATATATCAAATTTTTAAAATTAGAAAAATTTCTATTTTATTTATTTGAACGATTTGTGCTCTAACCAAACCTATTTCTTGTCTGGACTTGAGTAACATCCCACAAAGTTGATGGAATCATAGTCTGATTACTGAACTATTGTTGCTTTTGTAAATTCCAATAATTAGTGGTGATATGCTTACTCCCACAAAATATACATTACACAATTATTTGGGGTGGTGAAGAATATTTCTTTACCAAATGGTCTTATCTCTTATAATTATTGTACCAAATATTAGATCGCATATTGGTCGGTTCATGCCTCTTCTCCTTATCCTTTGCCACATTAACAACCAATTCGTCTATCTTTTTTATCAAAGTTAACAATAATGCCTTATTTGCATCCCTTGATACTAGTTCATTAAATAATTCTTTCATAGGTACTGGATTTTGATATGGAAAATATGAAAAATATGGAACTGCAGTTGGTGGTGGTAATACTTGCAATGGAATATCATTAATTATTTCCTACAAATTAGCACTAAGATTTGCATTGTAATCAATTATTCTTGGATAACTGCCCAATATTTCATTCCAAGTTGGCATTTGATAAACTCCCTGAGATGGAATCATCGTGGCTCCAGTGGTTAAGAATTGATTATAATAATATTCTTCCTATACCTTAGCTCGGTCAAATGAGGAACAATAGTGACCGGTTGGGCCTCCTTCATAAATATTTTCAATTCTGGTGGATATAGTCTATTAATCAATATAAACAAAATAAACAACTTTGACATTTGGTTGTTTGGCCATTTATGAAAGATATCTGCTACTCGGCCATAATATGACTGCATCGCTTCTCTTGATATCATTCTACTATTTATTAATCTTTCTTTGAAATGCTCTTCAAATTCAATTGATCAAAAATAGCTTAAAAATATATTTTTTAATGCCTCCTAATTATGAAATTGATCCATGGATTGGCGATTATACTATTCAAATGCTGTGTCTTTCAATGTCGCTGGGAGCCATCTCAACCAAATATCTTCAGTTCTATCATTGTTGGCTATGCATGTAGTCAAGAATTGAAATAAATATTGATCAGGATCTATTCCTAGCAAACCTCTAAAGGTAGATAATGGGGCTACGCCAATTGTGCAATCGCCCACCGTATCCATTTGGAGTGCAATTGGAATTGCTAGACCCCCCGCTGCCATTCTCTAACAATGCTTCTTTTTTAGATTTTGTTCTTATTTGTCTCACAACAAATTTCTTCCTTGTGCTTTCTCCTATCTTCCTTTCAACGGGCGTATTTTTTTTAGTGCAATGTTTTCATTTTTATTAACCATAATCTTTCTTCATATCACTAAAATTGCTTTTTATTTCTAATCTAATTATATATTGGGCTTCATTTTTTAATCGGCACTAATTTTAGAACCTCTTCGTACATCATACAAAAACTACTCTTTTGGCAGTTAATTCCTAACACTGAAAATTATAGCCATTTCCTAGCAGTGGTGCCAAAAATGTGACTTATCATTTTACTTACTCTTCCAATACTGCCTAGAATAAACATGTAAAAGAAGATTCGAATACGGAAAAAGACTAAAAGCATGAGACACATTGTTATGGTCATACAATTAGCCTCTACTGAATGATAGAGTCTAATGATCATACAAACTCTCCAAAATAACCTCGCTCTCTTCATCTTTCTATTATTACGTAGTCAAAAATACACTTTGTAACACTCTCTCCCATAATTCTTCTACTAAAATTTCCTATCTTCTTCCAATCTCATAATAATAATTGGCAATATTGCATTGTCTTAATAGTCTGTATACAACCGCTTTATATTCCAATCACTAGAAATAACTTCTCACTAAAAATCCATTTTGAAACTTAGTATCTCTCTAGTAATCTCTTTCATCGCTCAACTCTCACAGCCAATACGGCACAACATTCTCATTTACAATCAAACGTCATTGATATATTCCGTCTTTGCCTACCAATTCACCACACCAAATTCAATCATCAAATAACTTCAGTATCTTTTTCATCTTCAGATATATATATATATATATATATATATATATATATATATATATTAATTTTTTATTATTATTATATTCTACAGTTTATATAATACAATCAATTGAAATATAATCTAGATTCTCCACTACAGTTTAACATAAAAAAAAAATAAAAGAAAGAGGTAGCACTAAGCTTTCTCCGGCTCTTGACTCTCACAATCAGGCCCGGATTTCTTCTTCGTTATTCTCTTTATATTAAAAACTAAAACTTCAACTATCATCTCTCTTGTCTTAACTGCTTTTTCAACTAACTTCTCTATGTTACTGTCTATAGCAGCCAGTAATTGGATTAATCATCCAATCTATCAATTTTTAATCTTTACTCTACCATCCAAAATTATCTATCTATTCTACATACTTGAAGATGATATTCACTATGATCTATGTCTTAATTCACTTAGATTTTTCTAAGTAATTTTTTTAAATAGAAACCAATGTTTTGAACTTTGCATTAGGAGCAATTTTATATTAATCTATAAAAAAAGTGAGATTGCATCTAATTGTATTCTATTCTAAAAAATTCTTGGTTGTAGAGATTAATTATGCAATTTACAATAAATAATATTTAGCTATTATAGATTCTTTCAAAAAATGGCATCATTTACTTAAAGGCACTCTACATCTAGTGATTATATATATATCAAAAGAATCTTAAGTGTTTTATATCGATTCATATTTTAAATTATTATTAAGCCATTAGAGCATGTTTCTATCTCATTTCAACTTCAAAATAATATATTGATCCGAGAAGTAATAAAAATTGTATATGCTTTATTGAGATGATTATATCTTACGTCAAAAGAAAGAGAGGCAGCATACGACCAACAATAGACAACACTCTTGAAACTTAAGAAATTTTATATTTGAGCAACTTCTAAATCAATTCAAGTGGATTTTTTATTTCTTGATGAAGTTTGTGCAATCTTGACTATGGACCTTTTTGCTTCTAATATTAAATATTATTCCAAAAATATTTACAATAATTTAAATAAATTTAAATTTGAAGATAGTCTCTTTTATTTTGAAAAATATTTGTATATCCTAAAAGGGCCATTGCACCATTGTATTTTTTTAACATATAATGACTTCCTAGTTATAAGATATTTTGGATTCAATAAGACATTGGAAGTCATTTTTAGAAATTTTTGGTGACTTCAAATGTAGAAAGTTGTCAAGAAATTTATCTTCATTTATGACATATATTTTAGATAAAAAAATCCTTGATATTACTCATATAAATTTCTTCAACTACTATCAATTCTAAAACAATTGTAGTCTTCTATATTTATAGACTTTATTACAAATTTCTTACTATTGAATTTCTTTGATATCATGTATATAATTATTGACCAATTTATTAAAATGGCACATTTTATTCTTTGTAAGAAGACCATTATTAGTGATAAAACAACCAAATTATTTATTAATAATGTCAATCAATAAATTGCCAAATGATATCATTTCATTTGTCATTTGTGAATCAATAAATTTCAATTGGAAGAAGTTTAAATACACTCCAAAAAGGCACTTTATATGTAAAAGAAAGAACAATCTTTATTTCAAATTGGCAATAAAATATGGTTGCTTTGACCCAATATAAAGACTATCTAATCATTTAACAAGTTAGACTATAAAAAATTAGGACTATTTTTTATTTAAAATAAATTAATTCTATTGCTTATTAATTAAAACTACTAATATCTATAGAGGTATATCTTATTTTTTATATATTATTTTTAGAATCTTATAAAAAATCAAGTATATTAGAAAGAATACAACCACCATCGCTTTATGTTGAAGTGGATATCTATGAAGAATTTGAGGTAGAAGAAGTACTTGATTTGAGGCTAAGGCAAAGATAATTAGAATATTTTGTATATTGGCATGGTTATAACATTAGTGAGCACATATGGGAGCTAATTTCAAATTTAATCAATGTGTCACAAAAAATACAAGTGTTTCATTGACGATATTTTTTTAGATCTAAAGTAGCAATATATATTAGATAATACTCTCATTTGGCATATTTCAATATAATATATTTTAAAATTTATAATATTTTATAAAAATGGTAGAAAGATTCTCAAAAGTTTCAAAACTCAATTTTTATATATTTGTAAACTAATAAACCTAGAAATAGTTTTATTCCACTTTAAAATTGTAATATATCTTTGATTTAGCTTGTGTAGTAAGATATGGATTGTCACAAACATACTCTTTTTTATCACTTTTTAAAATCTTTTAGAACCTTCTCTAATCTTCTAAAATCTTTTTTAACCTTCTAGAACCTTTTTTGATCTTCTAAAACCTTCAATCTTCTAGAACCTTCTTTAATTTTTTAAAATCTTCCATAGTCTTCTTAAATATTTTTCAATCTTCTAGAACCTTCTAAGATCTTTTTTAATCTTCAAAAATCTTCTTCAATGTTTTAGAATCTTCTTCAACCTTCTTAAATATTTCTTAGTCTTTTAGAATCTTTCATAGATGCTTCATAAACTTCTAAAAACTTCTTATTTTCTTTTATAATTAGAATCTTCTATAGGTGTTTCCATCAAGTTGAAGAGGCTTTTGTAGAAGATTCAATAGAACATAGACCTTGTAGTATAAATAAGACGCAAGACCAAGATACACCTCAATCTTGCCAATACAAGTCTTAGAGTAATCCAAAGTGTTGTCTTGTTTCCTGATATCAATCTAATTCTTATTCTTGTTAATTATTTTATTTTTTATTTTTGTCAACTATCTAGTCTTTTGTTCTAGTCAACTAACTAGTCTTTTGTTCTTGTCAACTATCTAGTTTTTTGTTCTTGTTGACCATCTAGTTTTTTGTTCTTAAAATCAATTTAGTTTTGTATTTTTTTTTCTTGTTTCTTTGCTAATCCATTATCTTACATCCCTAATAGTTTGGTAAGACTACCAAATAATCATATCAAAGCTTTGATCTCTTGATAGAAAATGGATTATCCTTCTTCTTGAAGATACTATTGCATTTTAAAGAAGTGCAGATTACCTCCCTCTAGACTGATATGCTTACTTATTGTAATTTGATTTTTCTTTGGAAAGAGTGGATTATCTCTTTTCTAGGATGTATCACTGTATTTTAAAGATTATAAATTATTTTCTTTTAAATTAATATTATTTGATAATATTTCTTTTTAATATAAAAAATATTAAATTAAAAGCTTATTAATTTTTTCTTTGTTAATATAAAAGTAGATCAAATTATAGGAGGTGCATCCTTATAGATAAAGAAAAGAATACCGACTCTTGTAGATCTTTGAGTCTTTTTAGATTGTATACAAGAAAAAATATCATTGCTTTATAATCTAAAAAAAAACCACAAATGGATTAATATATAAAGAAACTAAAAAGGAGATTCATAGTTTGTAGTAAGAGATTATTTGATTGATAGAAGCAAGTGGTAGACAACCTATACACATGACCCCTATAGAAGTTCCAAGGATTGTCATGAATGAGTTAAAGACTAGTATGCCTAATAAATTTGATGGAACAAAATTCAACTTTTGAGATTTTATGCAATAAGCACGGTTCCACTTACAATTATATTCTTCTTATTATCTAGATGGATTTACTCAAGTTGCTTTTATAGACATCTTTTTATCAATAAGTGCTCAATTATAGTTTGATCCACTATTGAAAAAAAAAATTCCTAATCTTATATGATTTGGAGGCTTTTATAGAAAGATTTATTATTCTATTTGAAGATAGTAATTGAAAGAGGGAGGCAAAAAAGAAGATCCAAAACCTATGACAAAAATAATATTTAATTATAATTTGTGTAGTAGAATTTCAATAACTTATTTGTGATTGTGATTAGAATAATAATGCTTTTATGATTCAATTTTATTATAGCCTATGGCCTAAAAGATAATGTGAAGATTTTATTATTCACAATGCTAAGAGTTGAAAGCTTAGAAGAACTTATATTTTAAGCTATTACTTATGACAATTGCTTATTTGAATTGTAACAAGAGAGATGATCAATTTTCAATAATGCCTATCAAAGTACAATTACTATATCTTTAAGAACATTAGAAAAGCCATCAATATATCTTGAATCCATGCAAATTGATGAAATTCAATTTAAGCTATTTATATCCATAAAAAAGATTAGATATTGATAAAGAAATCTATATTTATATTATAAAAGATTTAATTATAAAGTAAAAAATCATCTAAATAAGTCTTGAGAATTCAAGGCACAAAGTATAATATCTAAATTAGAGAGATCAAAAAATAAAGATGTCAAACTACACTAAAGACCTTGCGGTTGGACACCTCCAAATCTAAATTAATAGAAAAAAATCTCTTCCTATTGCCAAATCCAACATCTTGTTTTACACTTTTTATATATATAAAAACCTCAAAACAAGAGATTTTTGCTAAAGTCCTTTTAGATATTAGAATTTTAACATATTTTATGAATAAAGATTTTGCAATCAAATATAATTTAATACTTATAAAGAAGATCCATCCCACATTTGTTGAAGTCATTGATGGACAAAACCTTACATCATGGGATGTTATTGAAAAAATCCAACTATTAGAAGTGATACTAGGAGATCAGGTATCATACATTGTCTTTAACACTATTCGATGTTCAACAAATCTTATTATTATTAGACTCCTTTAGTTTGAATTACATAATCTTCATATTCATTGGAATTTACAAAAGATTTTTTTAAGATCCAAACACTAAAAGAGGAAATGAGGTGCGATTTTTTTTTTTGGAGTTAAAGCATTTATGCAAGTTACAAAGAAAGGAGTTACATTTGCATTGTATGCTATTCCAATGAAAGATCTAATTATACAACTCAAGGAAGATATTCTCAATCAATAGTGTGATTTTAAAGATGTATTTAAAAATAAATAAATAAATATATTATTAAAATATTATCTTTATGACTATGCAATCAAATTACAAGATGGAGCTCAACTTCTATTTAGTCTAAATTATAATCTCTTACAGACAAAGCTTACAGCCTTGTAAAAATATATTGATGAAAATCTAACTAAGAATTTTATTAAACACTTAAAATTGCCTATAGGAGTGCCAATCTTATTTGTGAAGAAAAAAGATGGTTCTTTACGTTGTCGTATTGTAACATGTTTATGTGGTGAAAAAAAACAAAAAAAGCATGAGCTTAGATCAATTTTTAGCTGATGAGATATTGGATGCTTTCCAAAAGATAGGGATTATATAAGAATATAAACAAGAATGATTTCTATTTAATATTCAATTATCTTTGTTCAATAGGAAATTAAAATACTTAAGAAAGGTTTTATAAAAGCCTCTTCAATTATTTTAGTGTCTTAATAGCTAATAGATAAAAGTTAGTTATTAAATTTTCCTTCTAGGTTGTAGAAATTCTTTTATTGCTTTTAAAAAGCCCTAAGTTAATAAAAATAGGATAAAAGATATAAATATTTAATATAGTTGATACTAAAATTAAATTGAAGGTAGGGTTAAGCTTAAAAATCCTTAGAATAAGTTGGATTGGTACTTAGGAATTGACCATATATGGGATAGAATCAAAATGAAACTTCTAGCTATAAAAATGGCCACAAAGGGCAAGATATTGGAACATTTGAAGATCAGCGACTAGGATTAGATAGCTAGCTTTAAGCTTGTTCTAAAGACATTAGACTTTTTTTTGTAGGATTTGGAAGGACTTAGCAATTGTTATCTAAAATTAAGATTTGTATTAAAAATTAGATTTTTATGCAATAAAATTAGGACTAGCACTCTTAGCTATTTCATGCAATTGATGGGACATCTATAGTTGAAAATTTGAAAATATATGGATGATTGAATGTGCTAAGATTGTGTGAAAAATTGTAACAATCTTATAGTACAATCAAAATTTATCTAATCTTTAGTATAAGAAGGTATCAGAAATTAGAAGTTTAAGGTTGTTTAGAATTTTTGCAATATCTAGAGATCTATTAGTCAAAACAAGATGAAATTCGTCATGGTATTAGAAGACTTGAAGTTCATACTATATACTAGTTTTGAGTTGAAGTTAATAGTTGAAAAAAGAGAAATTATTGCTGGAGCATCTACATCAACTTTCAAGTTGGCGGCCAAGTGACACTAGTGTAGTTTTTGGCTGATTTTCCACGATTTGTAAGTTGAATTTGGCTAAAAAATTTTAAACATATAAAAGACTTATATCAATATTTTTGTGAAAAATTTCACACCAAGTTGATGGTCAAATTAAGAGTTATAGCTTACTGAAGTTCTTTGATTAAAGTTAAGACTTGTAAAGAGAAATCTTAGTTGCTTAATTGTGAAAGTAATCAAGCAATTGGATTTTGAATATGGTTGAAGTTACTAGGAAGATTGTTTTTAAGCACTTTATATTGATGTAAGCACTCTTATATTGAAATTCAAATCATATTCTTCTTCTATGGATGAAGCTTATTAAAGTTTCTTCAATATTTATAGACTACAACTTCACCTTCTATAGCCAAGTGCCCAGAGTATTTCCAAATAAGATAACACATAATACGACAACATATGTGCATTGATTATCAAGGTCTAAATAAGATGATTGTAAAAAATCACTATCCATTATCATTAATCTCAAGATTATTAAAACAATTAGAATGAGTAACGATTTTTATAAAGATCGATTTGAGAGGTGCCTACAACCTAGTCAATATCAAAGAAGGAGATTAATAAAAGACAATATTTTATACAAGGTATAGATATTTCAAATATAATGTTATATCTTTTGGACTTATGAATGCACATGCAGTCTTTTAATATATGATAAATGATATCTTTTGATATTATTTAGATGATTTTATAGTCATCTATTTAGATGATATCTTGATCTTCTCTCAAAACAAACAAGACCATCAACATCATGTATGTATGGTATTGGAGAAATTATAAGAAAGTAGATTGTATGCCAAATTAAAAAAGTGTTCTTTTCATCAACCATCAATTGAATTTTTGGAATATATTATTTTTAAAAATAAGATTTCTATGGATTTAAAGAAGATACAATTTGTTATAGAATGGAAACAAATGTTATCAATAAAAAATATATAATATTTTTTGAGATTTGTAAATTTTTATAAAATCTTCATTAAAGATTATTCTAAGATTACAATTCTATTAATACAACTTACAAGAAAGGAAAAATTTATTTGGAACATTAAGATTGAAAAAATATTCAAGAAGTTAAAAGAATCTTTTATTTCAGCTCATATATTTATTCATGCAGATCCAATAAAACCATTTATTTTGGAAATAGATATATTAGATTTTATATTTTGATCTATGCTCTTTTAAATTGGTAATGATCGTCAACTTCACATAGTAGCATTCCTCTTTTAAAAAAATTTAGTTGCAAAGATCAATTAAAAAATCCGCAATAAAAAACTATTAGCAATTGTTGATATTTTAAAAGAATAGCACTATTTACTAGAGGAAGCTCAACACAAGATCACAATATACACTCATCACAAAAATTTAGAGTATTTTATGAATGCTTAAGTTTTGAATTGCTGTGAAGCACAATAGAATATATCATTATCTTAGTTTGATTTTGTGATTATATATAGTTGAAGAAAATTTCAAGGAAAACTTCAAGGAAAACTTCAAGGAAAATTAGATGTTCTTTTTTAATATTCATATTTTGTATTAAAAATTAGAGACATTATATTAAATCAACAAAAATCAATCATATTGAAGTTGTCTAATTTATAATTGAAGACATTAACAATATCTACCTATGTAGATATAATTCTCAAGTTAGAAATCTAGAAAGCAATAAAGATAGGTCCATTTCTAAATAGCATTTAGAGACATCTAAAAATTATAGAAATAAAAAAAAAAAATAATTTCAAATTTAAGGATGGATTGTTGTATTTCAAAGATCTCTTGTATGTTTCTTTAAGCTCTATAAGACTTTAAGTTTTTCAAGCACAATATGATCTTCCAATAGCTGAACATTTTGGTTTCAATAAGATCTTGGAATTAATATTAAGAGATTATTAGTGGCCTCAAATATAAAAATTAGTAAAAGAATTTATCTAAACATGCAAAATTTGTATCCAAGCAAAGATCCTAAGACACCAACTATATGAACTTCTTCAATTACTTCTAATTCCTAAAGGCATATGGCAATTGTTATCAATGGATTTTATTACAGATCTTCTAATTTTTAATAGAAGGATTTAATTTTTGTAATAATAGACTATCTTATTAAAATGGTATATTTCATTATATACAATAAGACTATTTCTAAGAAAAAAATGGACAAGCTTTTTATTGATAATATTTATCAAATATACATCCTTTCTAATAATATTATTTAAAATCAAATATCATAATTTGTATTAAATTTTTAAATAGGATTATTTCAAATTTTAAAAATTAAGATCAATTTTTTATTAGCTTATTATCTTTAAGCTGATAGTCAAATAAAACAAGTGAATTAGATCTTGAAATAATATCTTTATTACAATATAAATTACTAATAAGATGATTGGATAGATTTCTTATCATTGGCCAAGTTTGAGTATAATAATACCAAACATTCTTTGATGAAATAAACTCCATTCTTCTCAAACTATGGACACTACCTTAAAGAAGATCCATTCTAAATTGAAGATGTGAAAAGTCCTACTATAGAAAATCTAACTACCTACTTGAATGCCATCTATGAAGAATTAAAATTCCAACTACAAATGATTCAAGACCAATATAAAGACTATACAAACATTTATTGCAAAAGCCAACCGAAGTTCAAAGTAAGAGATCATGTCTGACTACTCTAACAAAATATATAAATAAATCAACTATCACGGAAGTTAGATTACCAAAAACTTAGACCATTTATAATTCTATGCTAAGTAAATCTAATAATTTTCCATCTTAAACTATCAAGTAGCATGTGCATTCATTTAATCTTTCATATCTTGCTTTTAAAAACTTATTATAAATAAAATATTATTAGAAGAGTTCTTCTATTATCAACTCCAGTTGAAATCAATTAAGAGCTTAAATACAAAATAAATGAAATATTAGATTTATATATAAGATATGGACAATTGGAATACTTCATCTATTAGAAAGGCTATAGAATTAGTAAAAAAATATAAGAATCTTTAGATAATCTTAGGAATGCACCTAACAAAGTTTGCAAATTCTATCAACAATATCTTAAAAAATCTAGATTTAATTTCTATTGAAGATTTTGTGGACACCAACATCTTTTGGTTTCTAAATGACGCTTCTCCACAAATGAAAAAAGACCAATATAACAAAAAAAAAGCTACGCCAAGATCTTCATTTATATATAATTTTTTTTTTTAAGATAGAATAGATCCTATTAAAAATTTATTAACTATCATGTCAAATCTTTGCATTTTGAAGAACTTATTAGAACAAGAGTTAGAAGATCTTTCTGCTATACAAGTGCCTAGTGAACCATTACAACTTTCACAATCTATTGGATTTGCAGAACATAGATAAAGTGAAGAAGGAATATTCCAATACCAAGTAAGGCCATGTTTGGAGTCTTTGGAGGTACGGCCTCATCACAAAAATCTTAATTCAAATACCTCAGCTTTGATAATACTCCTTGAGATTCAAAGGGTGACTCTAATTAGATCAAAAATAATGTTTAGAGGGTGTTTTGAAGGTCAAAATAAAGAGTAGTTTTGTGGATGGGACATTGCTACAACAAAAATTATATTTGGAGGCCATTGACGCTACTTCAAGGATTTTGTAGAATTGGTAACCAACAAATAAAAGATGAAATATGTTACTTTTCTACTCCAATGAATTTTAGATTTCTTGCGTATATGATTTGATCATCAAATCACTTCAACTCTTTCTAGAACTTGTCACTAAAAGAGGAGGTGATGTTATGAATATACTCTAAGTTATCACTTTCTAAAATCTTTTAGAACCTTCTTCAATCTTCTAGAATCTTTTTCAATCTTTTAAAATCTTTCATAGTCTTCTAAAATCTTCTTTAACCTTCTTCAATCTTCTAGAACCTTTTTTAATCTTTTAAAACCTTTCATAGTCTTTTAAAATCTTTTTCAATCTTCTTTAATCTTCTAGAATCTTTTTCAATCTTTTAAAATCTTTTATAGTCTTTTTGAATCTTTTCTAGTCTTCTAAAACCTTTTAAAACTTTTTAGAATCTTCTTTAGTATTTTAGAATCTTTTTCAATCTTTTAAAATCTTTCATAGTCTTCTAAAATCTTCTTTAACCTTCTTCAATCTTCTAGAACCTTTTTTAATCTTTTAAAACCTTTCATAGTCTTTTAAAATCTTTTTCAATCTTCTTTAATCTTCTAGAATCTTTTTCAATCTTTTAAAATCTTTTATAGTCTTTTTGAATCTTTTCTAGTCTTCTAAAACCTTTTAAAACTTTTTAGAATCTTCTTTAGTATTTTAGAACCTTCTTTAGTCTTTTAAAACCTTCCTTAATCTTTTAGAACCTTTTTCAATCTTCTAGAACCCTTTTTAGTCTTTTAAAACCTTCTTCAACCTTCTTCAATCTTTTAAAAAAAAATTTAGTCTTTTAGAATCTTTTAAATCTTCTTTAGTCTTCTAAAATATTTTTGAATCATTTAGAATCTTCTAAAATCTTCTTTAGTCTTTTAGAATCTTCTAAAATATTTTTAAAAACTTTCATAGATGCTTCATAGATTTTTAGAAACTTCTTAGTTTTTTTTCATAGTCAGAATCTTCCATAGGTGTTTCCATCAAGCTAAAGAAGCTTCTATAGAAGGTTCTATAGGACATAGACTTTGTAATATAAATAAGAGGCAAGAGCGAGATATACCTCAATCTTATCAACACAAGTCTTGAAGCAATCCAAAGTATTGCTTTATTTCTTGATATCAATTTAATTCTTATTTTTGTCAACCATCCAGTTCTTTGTTCTTGAAATCAATCTAATTTGGTATTCTTTTCTTTGTCTCTTTACTAATTTGTTATCTTATATTCTTAATATAAATAGTTAAAAAGATAATACTATGTCAATTAGGCCATCTCAACTACAATTTCATGTTATCTATGTCAAGATAAAAAACTACTTGAATCAAGAAGATGTTATAAAATACCTAGCAGTTGCTTTGTGGCAATCATCATCAAAGTAGAATTTGTATATAAAGAATATTTTGAAAAAATATTGAAATATATTTTTGTAACAAAGACATAGAAGTTCAAACTTAGTACATGATAAAAGACATTGATTACTATTATTGGTTTTAAAGACCAATGAATCTTTTGACTTGCAAAAAATAACTTGAATATGAAGCAAATACCATGCAATCCATCTTTGACTTCTTTTTACTTTAATCAATTTCAATTCTATCTATCTTTGTAGAATTGGAGCTAAAAAGAGACGTGATATCATGGACATGCAATGGAAGAAGGTTCTAAATAATTCTAAAAGATTTTATTTAATCTTATAAGATTTTAGAAAATTCTACTTATTCCTAAAAGATTTTAGAAGATTTTTAATAATTCTTAGAAGGCTTAAGTAGATCCTAATTGCTTCTAAGAAGATTCTAGAAGGTCTTAAAAGATTTTAAGAAATCTTAGATGGTCATAGAAGAATCTTAGGCTCGCTTCATTTCCAAGCATCAAGTAAATTCCTCTAAGAGCTTTCTTGTACCTAATATATATAAGAGTTGAGATTGAGGGAATACTCAATCTTGACAATACAATCCTTGTGGCTCAATTTGGACTTTGCTTGTGATATAAAATGAACCTCATATGTTTTAATTCTTTGAATTTTTAAAGCCTTATTTTACTTAAATAGTGTATCTATAATAACCATGAATTTTTTTAATGTACTAATCTTTGATTTTTTTATAGATGAAATAATAATATGAATTGAATTACTCTCTAGAAGTTGATCATTTGTTTTTATTTTTTTTAATTATAAAATTTCTTGATGTAAACTTTGAACTTCATCATTGACTTTTTTAATAACCATAATGACTTAACCTTCTATATTGGTATTAGTGATACGTGCAATTTTTGTATGAAAAGTATTAAAAAGATCTTGAAGATCTATAATGGTTGTAAATCTATTATCCAAAGTTCTATGAGAAGTTTCTGTCATACATATATAATTTGCTCCAATAATTATTTAATTAATATAGATAGATAAAAATAGATAAAAATAAATTAAATTAATAATATCTTATAAAAAAACTTCTTAGAAGCTCCATAGACATAATTTCATCATTATATATGTCTACAAGTGATTGATAGGTTGGAAACTTGGCCAATAAGCTAGCCATGTATTGCACATGTTGATAACTTGTGGAACAAGCTAAATATGTGGTACACATATAGGAAACTTGTCTTACAAGTTTGATACATGTCTTGCAAATTAAATACATATTGGAGGTCCTATAGAAGGCCGTCACATAGCGCTTTTAGGTAGATAGTATATATAGATACAAGAATAAAGCCTTCTTCACTCTTTTCAATACCTTTCTTGTTTGTAGTCTTCTTTCAAGAGTCTCTAGTCTTCTTCTCTTTGGCAATAGCCATTCTAATTTTAATATTATCTTTGAATAATTTTCTATTCTTTTGAGTGATATAAGAGTATATTGATATTTTGTTCTTTTATGATTCATGTCCTTAATAGTTTGATAAGAGTGAAGATTCATTGTTCTTGTTTTGTATTTAAAAAGTAAAAAGATTACTCCATTTCTATTATTATATTTAAAGGTTGCAAACAATCCACCTTCAAACTAACATTCTTTGATTTCTAATCTTGATTTTTTCTTTGAAAGAGAGTAGATCACCTCTCTTTATAGAAATTTTTATTTGATATTAGAAGTTGCGGATTATCTTCTTTTAATTTGAATTGTAGAATTATTAAAGTGGAAGGAAAGATCATGGATACTATACTTAGTAGAAGTGATGATAGATTTGTAACTATCATAGATCTTCAAGAACTTGTCAATACTCTTAGAGTAAAAATTTTAAAAATAACTAATACCAATCATAGAGGCACTATTCCTACCTCTAAAGAAGTCCAGAGCCTATGCCAAGAAATTGTACAATTGAGGAAAGCAAGTAAATTGGCCTTAGAAATAAATCTAGGAAGCCTTACTTCTATAAGTGTAAAGGAGGCAAAGATTAATATGCATGAGAAGTTTGATGGAACAAGATCAAAATTTCGAGGATTTTTACAACAAATCAAGCTATATCTAAAGTTGCATCTTTTCTAATATTTTAATGAATTTATTCAAGTTGGATTCATATGTGCACTTTTATTTGAAAGTGCTCTTTCTTAGTTTGCACTTTTAATAGAAAAAGATTCACGACTTCTTTATGATTTGAATTCATTCTTCAAAGTGTTTATGGCCACATTTGAAGAAAATAATTGAAAAAGAATAGCAAAGACCAAGCTCTTATCTTTATAACAAGGATCATAATAAGCAACAACATATGTTGCAAAATTTCAAAACCTTGCTTGCAATGTGGAGTAGAATGAAAAAATCCTTATCAATCAATTTTGTTATGGATTGAAGAATAACGTCAAATATTTGTTATTAACAATGTCAAAAGTAGATTCTTTAGAACAATTTATTATTGAAGCTATTATATACAACAATCATTTATTTAAAAGATGTTACAAACATAGATTCAATTGGAAAGGAATAAGTCAATTGATAACAATAATTCCTAAGTTTTTAGAAACTTATATGATTAAACCGAATCCAATGCAAATTGATGCAATATGTTTTAAATATTTCATCGAACAAGAAAAGACTTGACATCATCAAAAAGATTTGTGCTTATATTATGGAGAAACAAAGTTCATTGCTCAATATTATCCAAAGAAGCAATGCAATCATAAAATAAAGAATATAGTTGCTAAAAAAGATAATAAATTTGAAAAACAAGTTTTTTTAGCTACAATAGAGAGCGTGCAATTGGAATCATGTGCAACACCTTGTAAAGGTCATATTCTCTCCTTGATCTCTTATCTTGTTTTATAATAGATGAATTTTTAGGATCTAAAAATTATAAAGTCTTTGCCTTAGTAGATTTAAGAGCCTGAGCTTATTTCATAGACGAAGATTTTGTCAAAAAATAAGAAATATTTTTAGTTAAAAAAACTAAATTTGTATACATAGAAATCATAGATGGTCATTTGCTATCTTCTAGAGATATTATTCATGAGACTATTCCTTTAGATATAATAATTAAGGAATATAATAGCGTAATAATGTTTAATTTGATTAGATCTCTTTCCAATATAATTATTTTAAGATTATCATAATTAAAAAAATATAATTCTCAAATAGATTAGACTTTCCATAACCTTGATTTTTCTTATAGTTTAATTCAAAAATTTGCTAGTCGAATAGATATACATAATTCTAGTACATCCAAATCTATACCAATAGGTGTAAAAGCTTTTATATATGTGGGAAAAAAAAAAAATCTTTTGCTATATAAGCCACATCTATTTTAGATATTGAAAAGACTACAATTGATATTCCTAGCTAATATCAAGATTCTCAAGACGTTTTTAAAAAAAAAAATATAGACATTCTTCTAAAGCATTGACCTTATGATTGTTCAATTGATCTTCAAGAAAAAGCTCAACCACCATTTGGACCAATCTATAGTTTATTACAGAACAAGTTGGCTATATTAAAGGAATATATTGACAAGAATTTAGCTAAGAACTTCACACGCCATTCAAAGTCTCTAGTAAGAGCTCCTATCTTATTTATGAACAAAAAAGACGGATTGCTCAGGATGTATATAGATTATCGAGGACTTAACAAGATTACTATAAAAAATAGATATCTTTTATCTTTGATTTTATGACTTCTTGATTAACTTAGTCAAGCAAAGATCTATACAAAAATAGATTTGTGAAGAGCATATAATTTAATCCACATCAAAGAAGGTGATGAATAGAAGATTGCATTTTGAATTAGGTATGGACATTTCAAATGTAATGTCATGCCTTTTAGACTTACAAATGTACCAGCTGCTTTTCAACATCTTATAAATAATATTTTTTATAAATTTCTTGATGATTTTGATGTCTACTATTTAGATAATATTTTGATCTATTCTAAGAATATAAAAGAATATAAACTTTATGTTTGTCATGTATTATAAAAATTTAGAGATGCATGACTAAATATTAAGATAGAAAAATATGTATTTTACACTATTCAAGTTGACTTCTTAGGATACATCATTTTGAATGATAGTTTCAAGATAGATCTTAAGAAAGTCTAGACAATTATAGATTGGAAGATTTCAAGAACAGTAAAGAATGTGTAATATTTTTTTGGATTTGTCAATTACTATCAAATCTTCATCAAGGATTTTTTTCAAGTTGCAATTCCATTTATATGTTTAACTTGTAAGGACAAACTCAAATGGAGTAAAGAAGCAAAAGCATCATTTGAAGCTTTGAAGACAGCTTTTACTTCTGTACCAATCTTGTATCACATTGACTTTTTTAAGGTATTTTTTTATAAAAACTGACACATCATATTTTTCTTTAGATACAATATTATCACAAATGGGAGTAGATAATAAACTCTATCCAGTAGCTTTTTATTCCAAGAAATTTTCAGCAGTAAAGATCAACTATGAAATCCATGATAAAGAACTTTTTGTAATTATAGATTCTCTTCAAGAATGGCATCATTATTTAAAAGATACTTCTAGTTTAATCACCATATATACGAATCATAAGAACCTTCAGTATTTTATGTCAACACGCATTGTTGTGTTGTAGTTTGGTTATCATGTGAAAAAATCATACATATATATTTAATATACAATTTACTATACAACTAAATAAAAGCCATAATGGTGGATTTTATTGATTATAAGATGTAATTAGGTTGTTAGTTTAAAAAGAATCTATCTAAAAAGACTATTATTGAGGTTTATACAACCTTATTTTTTGGTAGTGACTTTTCAAGTTGATTTTAGATTGATAATAACTTTTATATATCTTAAGTCACCTTTGTTAGACATTGGTGGTTCTTGAGATCTTATTTATTTCTTTTATTTGGTGTTTAGAACATATATTATATAAATCTTATAAAAAAAAGGATTAGAAATGGATTTATAGTATAAAAAGGAGTAGTTAGGCTATTCATGTGAATGAATGGAGATGGATGATAGAAGTCTCTATTCCTATTGGCCAAAAATCATACTCAATAGGCTTCAAGGAGGCTGTTCAAGGGCTTATTATGGATTAGGATTTGTTTTTCAAGGACAATTGAATATCAGAGGCTAAGGCAATAAGTTTGGATTTTTGGATATAATTTTGGTGTAAATTTTGTATAATTTGGACTTTTTATGAAAGAAATATAGGCGCTCAAAGTTAAGGTGTCAAAATTGTATCTACTATCATTCTTTTGGGCATAACTCACACCTACAAAATATAATAAAGGACTAGTGACTAGGATTTGAAATATCACTTTTTTTGCTATACTTTTCACATATGGGTTAATAAAATCTAAGCTGGGATGAAGGAGATATTAGGAGTTGAAATTAGTACTTGTAAGCTAAGGGCAGTAAGTGACCCCACTTAACTAGTGGTTATGTTTTGAGCTATATCTTATGCAATTTGATAGATTTTTGGCTCAAAATTTTTAAGAGTATAAATATTTATATCATAAGATTATGAGCAAAGCTTTTGTGGCATTAAGATTTTGGATTTATAAGATATGATAAAAATAGTACTTGGGTGTCTCTGATCTAGGATTTTAAGCACATGCTAGGATTTTTAAGATATCAAACAATTGGAAGTGAATTTATAATTAATTTTTTCTTATAATAAAATTTAAAAAGATTATCTAGACTTTGGAGGAAATTTTGTAGAAATTAAATCAATGGATCAAGAATTATTCAATTCTAAAGTTTGAAAAGAAATAAGTCCTTACAAATGAATAAGATTTTGAAAGGTTTTATAGCAATTTGAACATTTTTGTACAAATCTACTTAAATATAAAAGAATTTTTCAATAAAAATTATCTTTTGTAATATTATTGTATTATCTGTCCTTTTTATTAAGGACAAATCACTTATTAGACTCTTGCCAATAATTTTCAAGTAAATTATCCACAACAAGGTATCCAGTGTATTTCCAGATAGAAGTTCACGCTGCATAAGATCTTGGTGAATCCGATGTAAAGCATCTGGGGTAGAGAGTTTTGAAGAAATATTTTGGCTTTCTATTATGGTAGGGAAATAAGGAGGTAGTAGTAGAAAGTGCATTGAGATATTATCAATGCAGCTTGATTATGCTACAACTCAACTATTTTAACTATTTATTTTTTATATGCAGCAACAATAAGCAATCAAATGCAAAGAGGTATTGGCTATTAAAGCCTTAGAATCTGTTGTTGGTTTATTGGATTAGTTTGATGGGAAGAACATCTCTAAGTATTTAAAATATTATTCTCAAGAGATAGAGTTTAATAAAGTACTGGAGAAGGAGATGATCCTAATATTTGAACTTGCAATTGTACCTAAACTTCATGAGTACATAAGTGGGATTATTCAAATTCATAGAGCAAAATAGAAGGATTTTATCCTTCAGCTAAAAGAAGAGTATTCTTTAGAGGATGCTAAAAGGATAATTAAAAAATTATTTTTAGAATGGATTAATAAATCCAATAAGAGGTTGGTTGCAATAGAATTATTTCAAGAATTTAAAAGGCAATTTCTTCAATTATCTCGGGTGGAAAAGCTTATACTTGAAAATAATAAGGTGGAGTTATTTTTCCAATCAGCCAATAATGAGTTATAAAAGGAGTTGGAGCTATTATTGGAGGATAATATAGAAGATAATGGATTTATTATTGACTGGAAGAAGGTCTTAGAAGCAAAAGGTATACTTGCTAAAAAAGAATATCAGAGAGGTAAGGTGGTAGTAAGGCAAGAAACTAGGCCTCCATCAATTACAATATCTCACAAGCAATTACCAAAACTTATTTTATCAATATCTACTATCATAATTCCTATATCTATAGCTATACTTCAAAAAGATGCAATTGAAGAATTGGTGAAAGGAATGAAAAACTTATAGATTAAATTCGCAACATTAGAAGAAAAAAGAGGAACATTTGAAATCCAACCTGCATCAAAGAAAGGATATATACAGAGGTGTATTTGGTGTAATAGTATAGAGCATCTTTGCAAGGAGAGTGGAGATTTTGCTGATACTTTATAATAAGGAATAATTTTATGGAAGGATGGAAAATTTTTTTTATGAGATATAAGTGAATTCCTCAAAACCAACTTTGGAAAGGGAGGGATGAAAAGGATTTTAGAGGATTATCTATCTCAACATACTATGGCATCAACGAAAGCTACCACTTATGGCATTGAGGTTGTAAGAAAGAAATAAGATATTTTTGATAAACATGTAGAGACGGGAGATTTGTGGAATCATGCTATCACTAGTATGAATAAAGAAAAAATTACAAGGCAAGAATTACTTAATACATCCTCAATAATCAAGAATGCCACAAGATGGGATGATCCTATAGATACCATGTCTATACATGCTTATTTGGCAAAATTCCACTATGAAGCTTTGATGGACATGAAAAGAGGAAGAAATATAATAAAAAAAAACCTTGAAGAATCAAATAACAAGAAGAGATTTCAAAGAGATGAAAATATAATATAAAATAAAAGAATATCTACATCGCAGGATAGTAGATCATTTGAAAATAGATCATCAAAATCATACCTTAGAAATATACCACTACCAAAAAAAAAATAGGAAGAAAGGAAAGAAGCAAGTAAAAATAAAAAAATGAGTAAGTCTGGTGCCTACAAAGTGCAATTAGATATTGAAGCAACTGTAGATTTGAAAGAGTTATTAAAAGAAAAGATATTGAATGTCAAAATTGAATTTATATTACGAGAAATTTTAGACATTGCAAAGAAAGAATTTCATGATGTCATTATTGACACTATCAAGTGGAAAAGGTAATTGATATAGAAGTCTATAATGTCCAATGCTCTTGATATAACATTAACAAAAGAAAAAGAGTTAGAAATGGCTAAGTATTATATCAATCAAAATGATCAATTTTCCTTGGATGAGGATAAGATTGATGACTAGGATCCAGTTATTATTCTAAGAGGCATTGGATTAGAGCCACCATAAAAACTTTAGTAAAGATTGGAGACTTGATAGATCCAGTAGTTGCTTTTATTGACTATGGATCTAAAATTAATATTCTGTCTAAAGATATTTATAAATGTAGGAGGTGGCCCATTGACACTAAACATGGTTGGATCATCCAAGCAGCAAATAATACACATGGAGACCTTTATGGTACTTGTCCGGATGTAAAACAGAAAATTGGAGATGTATCTACTAAACAAAACTTCTTTGTTTAGAACAATACTTCTTATCCAATAATTCTTGGACAACCATATATTATTGCTGTAAGGATATAAACCAAGGTATTAGATAATATATCAGCATGTGCTTGCATTTAAAGCCAAGATGATAAACAAACAATGTAATTTTTAATTATACCTGCTAATCATAAGTACAATATAGATTATTTAAGGAGTGGCTTATTACCAAGGATTAATGAAGAGTTTAAAATTTTTTAAGGGATATTACTATAAAACAAGGATATAATAGTACATCAAAGAAAGTACTCTTGTAAGAAAAGGAATGTGTATTTGTACCTAAGTTGTGAAACTTCTTAAGAATGGATTTGATATGATATGGACAATAATATGATGCCAACTACAACTTTGGTTCTTGTTGGTGCATATCGGAGGATGCATAATATTAGAGGACGTAGATGTTATATTGTAATTGAGTTATCATATGAAAAAATTATATATATATATTTAATATATAATTTATTATAAAATTAAATGAAAGTCATAACGATAGATTTTATTGGTTACAAGATATAGTTAGGTTGTTAGTTTAGAAAAAATCTATCTAAAAAGACTATTATTAAGGTTTATATAACCTTTTTTGTTTTTTGATAGTGACTTTTGAAGTTGATTTTATATTGATAATAACTTTTATATATCTTAAGTCACCTTTGTTAGACACTGATGATTCTTGAGATCTTATTTACTTTTTTTATTTGGTGTTTAGAATACATATTATATAAATCTTATAAGAAAAAAGATTAGAAAGGAATTTTTAATATGAAAGAGGCTAGTTAGGCCATCCATGTAAATGAATGGAGATGGATGATAGAAGTCTCTATTCCTATTGGCCAAAAATCATGCCCAATAGGCTTCAAGGAGGTTGCCTAAGGATTTATTAGGGATTAGGATTTTTTTTTGAGGAGAATCAAACATCAGAGGCTAAAGCAACAATTTTGGATTTTTGGATATGGTTTTGGTGCAAATTTTGTGTAATTTGGACTTTTTATGAAAGAGATATAGGCACTCAAAGTTAAGGTGTCGAAATTGTACCTATTATCACTCTTTTGGATACAACTCATGCATATAGAAAGCAATAGAGGATTGGTGATTAGGATTTGAAAGAGTACTTTTTTGGCTACACTTTTTATATATGGCTTGATAAAATCCAATTAGAATGAAGGAGATATTGGGAATTAAAATTAGTGCTTGTAAGCTTAAGGCAATATGTGACCCCCTTTGACTAGTGGTTATGTTTTGATCTATTTTTAAGACAATTTGATAAATTTTTGGCTCAAAATTTTTAAGAGTATATATGTTTATGTCACAAGACTATATGTAAAGTTTTTGTGGCATTAAGATTTTGGATTTGTGAGGTATGAGGAAAATAGTGCTCGATGTCATGATATAACATGACTATTAGGTGAAAGAGTGAAAAAATAGTATATTATAGAAGATCTTAGTTCAAAATATTGTAGCAAATTATCTAAGAAAAATAGATAATAGTAAAAAGAGAGTAAAACTAATGAGTGTTAATGCTGCCTTTTTTATAAATAAGCTTCTATTTACTTTGTAGGGCCATAAGTAAGGCAAAACAAAGTAGATTGGGAAATTAAATGATATAGGCATATATAGGAGGGAATTAAGAAGAGGTCTCAGAAATACTTACCACAAAAATCTTGAAATAGATACCCAGAAAGGACCGGTTATGAACTGGGGTCAAAATCAGACCCCGAGGCACAGAACCGCATGCCTACAGCAGATCCAAGGGGGCTTATGCAGATTAGAGATTGGAATTAGAGAGTGGACTTGAAGGATTTTGTATAAAAGTTGGTTTTAAGTGATTTGGAGAAAAAGTAACTTTGTAATAGCTTTGCAAAGTCAGGGTTGTTTTTGGCAACTTGGGATTTTGTGAAATAAATTAGGATTGATATTTTAGGCAATTTCAAAAGTTTTGTAGTAAATCTATGATTAGAAATTTGTAAATATTTGGGTATTATTGTTGTGAATGTATATTATAAATTTGAGCTGAATCTAATAGTTTAGTTGTACACAATTGAGGTTTAAATAGGTCA
The DNA here is from genome assembly GCA_036785485.1 of Physcomitrellopsis africana. Classification (NCBI taxonomy): domain Eukaryota; kingdom Viridiplantae; phylum Streptophyta; class Bryopsida; order Funariales; family Funariaceae; genus Physcomitrellopsis; species Physcomitrellopsis africana. Next base: position 52,225 of record JAWRVF010001178.1, on the reverse strand, counting down.
AGGTCTTAAAAATTAAGTTTTGAGGGTCAATTAGGGTTTTTGAGATCTTGAGGAATCTGCCAATTGGATTGGAGTAATTTTTATTTGTGTGGATAATCGACTTGTTTTCCTATACACATGAGTGATTTGAAACTGATTGAATGGTGAAAAAGAGAGAAATCAGCACTAGAAGATCAGCATTAAGGTTGGAGAAGGAGGCCAACCAACACCCGAGAAGTTTTTGGGATTTTTCTTCCATTTGGCAAGTTCGATTTCCTTCAAATTTGTTGTGCTTGTTGTTGATTAAGAGATTGAAAGGTATACAAAGTTTGAAGTAAGATCAACAATCTAATCAGCAGATATTAAGGTTTTAGCTTTCCCTAGGGTTGATTTGAATTGATTAGAATTTGATTTAAGATTTGATTAGGATTTGGTTTAGGGTTTAGGGTTTAGGATTTGATTTAGGATTTGATTAGGATTTGGCCAGGGTTTGACTTAGGATTTTGACTAAGTTTTGACTTAAGATTTGACTTAGGATTTGATTTAGGTTTTGACCAAGGATTGACTTAGGATTTGACTTAGGATTGGATTAGGATTTGACCAGGGTTTGACTCAGGGTTTGAATAAGGTTTGACTTAGGATTTGACTTAGGTTTTGACTAGGCTTTGATTAAACTTTGACCAGGGTTTGACTTAGGATTTGATTTAGGTTTTGACTAAGGTTTGACCTAAGGTTTGAATAAGATATGACTTAGGGTTTTAAGATTTTATTTTTTATATTTTCTAAATTTTTCATTTTATATGTTATTTTGTATTATGATTAATGTAAGATTCATTTACTCTTCTTTTGTAATTGCTTAAAGATTGGATCAAAGTTTGATTAGTATTGTTAAGATTTAATAGAAGTTGTTTAGGATTCTATTAGAATTGTTAGGATCTTGTTGTTGTGTATTTCTTTTTTGTCTTCCACAGCCAGATGCCCGGAGCATTCTCGAGCAAAATTGCACGTATTACGACATCGGGTGACTTTGAACTAGGATTTTAAGTACGTGCTAGGATTTTTAAAATATTGGATGATTGGAAGTGAATTTATAATTAATATTTTATTATAATGACACTTAAGAAGATTATCTACACTTTGAAAGAAATTTTATAGAAATTGAATTATTGGATCAAGAGTTATTGAATTCTAAAGTTTGAGAAGAAATAAGTCTTTGCAAATGAATAAGGTTTTGAAAGGTTTTGTAGCAATTTGAATATTTTTGTACAAACCTACTTAAATACAAAAGGATTTATCAATAAAAATTATTTTTTATAATATCATTGTGTTATTTTTCCTTTTTATTAAGGACAAATCACTTATTAGACTCTTGCCAATAATTTTCAAGTAAATTCTCCACAACCATGTATTCAATGTATTTCTAGATAGAAGTTTACGCCACATGACATCGTGTACAAAATCTGTCACATGTAAAGAAATAACTAAATTCTTCTTTAGTAATATCTATTGCTATCATAGATTATCAAAGGATAGTATTTCAAATAGAGGGATATAATTTGTATTAAGATTTTTGAGGATTCTTTTCAAAATATTAAAGGTGGATATAAAAGTATCTTTAGCTTTCTATCCTCAAATTGATGGACAAATGGAATATGTAAATTAAGTTTTGGAACAATATTTGAAATGTACCATCAACTATCATCAAGGTGATTGGACAACTCTTTTGCCATTGATAGAATTTCCTTACAATAATTCAATATATTCTTCTACTCAACAAATTCCATTCTTTGCTAATTATGGTTATCATCCACGACTTGGTACTTTTGATTTTTCAGAAGCTGATAATCTTTTAGTAGAAGATTTGATGAATTAGTTATCAAAGCTACATGCAATAATGAAAGCACAATTAAAAGAAGCTTAAGAACAACAAAAGTTCAATGCAAATGTCTATTATAAGGAACAGCCTTAATTCCATGTGGGCAATAAGATATGGTTACTTTGTCATAATATCAAGACTAATTGTCTTTCTAAGCTTGGACCATTTCCAATTTGTGAACAGATTAATTTAATTGCCTATTAATTACACTTGTTAAAATCTATAAAGATCCATTATGTATTCCATATGTTATTGCTTGAGCCATACAAGATAGTGGATATACAAAGAAGAAGACAAATGCTACCACCTCTCATAAAAATGGATAATAATGAAGAAATCGTGGAGGAAGAGGTCTTAGATTCAAGACGGTGTCAAAATTGGCTGAAATATCTTGTACATTGGCGTAGATATGTGTCAAGGACATACTTGTTAGAACCTTCTAGAACATTCTAGAAATTTCCTAGAACTCTCTAAAATCTTCCAAAGCCTTCTAATATCTTCTTAGTTGATAGAAGTTGCTTGAGAAGCTTCTTAGTTAGTAGAAGTTACTTGAGAAGCTCCCTAGTTGGTGGAAGCTGCTTGAGAAGCTTCCTAGTTGGTCGAAGTTGCTTGAGAAGCTCTCTAGTTGGAGGAAGCTGCTTGAAAAGCTTCCTAGGTAGGAGTATATATTGGAGTCGAGGCTGAAGAGTTCTTCAGTCTCAACAATACATCTCTTGGGAGCTCTAGCTCACCTCTCTGGTGTTTTTTTTGTACTCATCTAATTAATCCAGTTCTTGCTAGTTCTTCTTGAACTTCTTGTTTAGACTTCAAGTCTATAATTTGTGTCTGTGATAATTTGTCGAGACTTCTCTCACCTTGGATATCAGAGCTAGTTCCTTCTTGTTGAAGTGTGGATTATCCCTCTTCTTGAAGGTATACTAGTATTTTAAAGGTTGCGGATTACCCTCTTCTAAACTGATATCTTTTTTGTCATAATATTGGAGTCTTATTATTCTTGGAGAGAGTGGATTATCCCTCTTCTTGAAGGTCTTAAGGCATTTTAGAGGTTGCAGAGTACCCTCTTCTAAACCAATATTTCTTCCTTGTAGAAATAATTATTTCCTTTCTCTTAGAATGGTTGGAGGTCAAGACATTAATATGAGTGAAAGTTAGGAGTCCAGGATGGATGCCATTATGAATGCTCTTGCTACATTATCACATAGAACTACGGTGATGGAAGGAGTCTTTACAAGACTTCATAATGATGGAGCATCCGGAATAGCACAATCTGGGCTTCATCAGCCTCGGGCTTCTGTACCAAAAGAAGTAGCTTTACTTGTGATTCAATGAGAACCATTACTTCCACAACAAAAGAAACCTCGAATTAGCCTTCCAGACAAGTTTGATGGCACACGCTCCAAGTTTCGAGGTTTCATCAATCAAATCAAATTAATAATAGTTCTACAACCCAAACGTTATCCGACGGAGGAATCACGCGTTGGATTGGTTGGAACTTTACTTTCGGAACAAGCTGTATTGTGGTTTGTTCCTCTATTTGAAAAAGGATCACCGATTTTGAACAACTTTGAGACTTTTTTGGAGGCATTTGCAGAAGCATTTGGCGCGCATGACAAGGCTCGATGGGCTATAACAAAAATTCGATTGCTATGACAAGGGACTCGCTCTACATCAGTCTATGCATCGGATTTCAGGCAATCAACATGCGACATCAACTAGGATGAAGAAGCATTGATGAGTCAATTCTATTGGGGTCTAAGGGACGACGTGAAGGATTTGTTGTTATCTCTTTCTGATCCACAAACGCTCAACGAAGCCATTAGCCAAGCTATAAAGTGCGATAACTGCCTATTTCAACGTCGCCAAGACCAACGCTCTAGACAATATACAAGTCATCATGGCGCAATTATATCGGCAAGTAGCCTAAATTCACAAGCGGAGATAGAGGACATGCAGATTGATGTGGTACGTGTTAAATCCCTTACTCCAGAAGAAAAGAAGTAACACATGGAGAAAGATTTGTGCCTTTATTGTCGTGGAGAAGGCCATAGAGCTAAAAACTATCCAAAGAAGCAAAATGGACGTAGCATCAAAAATAGAGGTGCATTTGTTCACGAAAAAGAGGATGCCCAGCCACAATAGGAACAGTGCGGTTAAACAAATCAAAACCATGTTCCTCTCTTTCTACTCACCTGCCCGTTGTTTTATAATTTTTTTGTCTTTTGGTCTTCAAAAACTAAAAATCTTAGCCTTATTAGATTCAGGAGCATCTGCGTGTTTCTTAGACCAAGAATTTGCTAAGTGTCACAAAATTCCCCTAGTACAAAAATTCAAACCTGTTCACGTAGAAGTAATAGATGGACGACCTTTATTATCTGGTAGTGTCACCTATGAATCAGAACCTATAGAAGTGACGTTTAAAGACCATAGTAGTTATATTATTTTCAACATTATTAGCACCCCGTCAAATCCTATTATTTTTGGTCTTTCTTGGTTGGAAAAATATAATCCATCCATAGATTGGAGGTTGCGGAGGATAACATTTCCTATAGAACAACCTGAGGACAAGCTTGGAAGAAGACCCCAAACCAAAAAATCCTTATTCATTGGAGCAAGAACGTTTGTAAGATCGTGCAAGGAAGGCACACCATTGGTCATTTATGTGTCTCCAACTAGTGGAGAGCAGATTTCAATAGCAGGAATACCAGAACAATACAAGGATTTTTAAGACGTGTTTCAAAAGAAAAATGCTGACATGCTACTAGAACATCGATCATATGATTGTGCCATAGAATTGCAAGAAGGAGCACAACTGCCTTTTGGCCCAATTTATAACCTATCGCAGACAAAGTTGGCTGAGTTACGGAAATATATTGACGAGAATCTAGCCAAGAACTTCATTTGTCATTCAAAATCGCCATTTGAGGCATCAATCTTATTTGTGAAGAAGAAAGATGGCTCACTACGGATGTGCGTGGACTATCGACGTCTCAACAAGGTGACAAAGAAAAATCGCTATCCATTACCTTTGATCTCTAGTCTTTTGGAACAACTTGGACGTGCAAAGATCTTTACAAAGATTGATCTAAGGGGAGCTTACAACCTTGTACAAATCAAAGAAGGAAACAAATGGAAGACAGCTTTTCGTACAAGGTATGGTCATTTTGAATATAATGTCATGCCATTTGGTCTTACCAATACTTTGGTGGTTTTTCAATACATGATGAATGATATTTTTTGAGAATATCTAGACGATTTTATTGTCATTTATCTGGATGATATCTTGATATTTTTTGAGAATAAAAAAAAGCATAAGAAGCACATTCGTTTGGTACTGTAAAAATTACACAAGCAAGGACTCTATGCTAAGTTGGAGAAGTGCTTATTTCATCAAACTGAGATGGAGTTTTTAGGATTTGTTGCGACTACGCAAGACTTAAAGATAGATCCCAAGAAGGTGGAAGCAATTGTGTCCTGGGAAGTTCCAAAGATGGTTAGAGACGTACAATATTTTCTCACCTTTGCTAATTTCTATGGGATCTTCATCAAGAATTATTTTCAAGTTGCTGCTCCACTCACTCAATTAACATGTAAGAATAAGCTGGAATGGAGACTTCTAACGAAAAAAGCATTTCAAAATCTTAAGATGGCATTTACTACGGCTCCAATCTTGGTACACCCAAACTTTACAAAGGCTTTTTATTTAGAAATCGATGCTTCGGATTTTGCTTTAGGAGTTGTACTTTCACAGATGGACATCGACAATAAGCTTCATCCGGTTGCATTCTATTCACAGAAATTTTCTGCAGCTGAGATCAACTACGAGATTCATGATAAGAAATTCCTTGCTATAGTGGATTCTTTCCAAGAGTGGCGTCACTTCCTCAAAGGAGCTGCGCATCCGATGACTGTATATACGGATCACAAGAATCTAGAATATTTTATGTCTGCTCGGATTTTAAACCGTCGTCAAGCTCGATGGAATATGTCGCTATCTAGATTTGACTTTGTTATTACTTATTGGCCTGGAAAGCAGCAAGGATTATCCGATGCCTTATCAAGAAGATCATATCTTGCGTTGAAGATTGGAGAAGTAGCGCTTGATCAACAATGTATGACATCGTTAAAGCCAGAGCAATTTAGGATTTTTGCTGGTGTGGTGCCAATTGATGCTGACTTCTTCAACTAGGTACGTGCTGTGGCCATTGAAGATTCAATAGTCCTTGATATTAAGCAATGTATCAATGATGATAAGTTCAAGGTTGAAGAAGATCTCTTATACTTTAAGGAGCGGCTGTATATTCCAAAAGGGCCAGCACGACTTTGAATCCTTCAATCTCGTCATGACTTTCCAACTGCGGGACATTTCGGATTCAACAAGACCTTGGAACTCATTTCTTGAGATTTTTGGTGGCCCCAAATGTAGAAGGATGTGAAAGATTTTGTCCTCTCTTGTGACATTTATTCAAGATCCAAGAACCCTCGACATCGCCCCTATGGACTTTTACAGCCATTGCCCATTTTGTGTCGTCTATGGTCTTCAATTTCCATGGAATTTATTATAGATTTGTCGCCATTGAATTCATTTGACAGCATCTTTGTTGTGGTGGATCGACTTACGAAGATGGCACATTTTATCCCTTGCAAAAAGACATCATCAAGCAAAGATACAGCAAGGCTCTTCCTTGATAATATGTATCGATATCATGGTCTACCAGATGATATTGTGTCGGATCGAGGAACCCAATTTGTATCAAAGTTTTGGAGATCTTTTTTTAAAATATTGAAGGTGGACATCAAGCTTTCTTTGGCATTCTATCCTCAAACTGACAACCAAACGGAACGGGTGAATCAAGTTTTAGAATAGTATTTACGATGCAGCATCAACTATCAGCAAGATGATTGGACTGCATATCTATCGCTAACCGAGTTTGCATATAACAACACCCTTCATGGATTGACTTAAAAAACACCATTCTTTTCCAACTATGGGTACCATCCGAAGCTTGATCTATTGAGTCCGTCAACAAATAATAACCCAACAATTGAAAGAATTGGTGCAGCAGCTATCGGAGCTTCAAACCACATTGAAGTTTCAATTACAAATTGCCCAAGAATCTTACAAAGCATCCACGGATAAATGTTAGAATCAGGCACCTAATTTCAAGATTGGAGATAAAATATGGCTGCTTCGATGGAATATCAAGACCAAGCAGTTATGTGATAAGTTGGACTACTGGAGATTGGGACCATTTGTTATCCAAAGGCAGATCAATCTTGTGGCGTACTGCTTAAAGTTACCAGCTCCTATGAAGGTACACCCTGTCTTTCATGTTTCTCTATTAAAGCCTTATCAGAAATCGTCTTTTACTGGAAGAGTGCAATGTCCACCACCTAATATAGAAATTGAAAACAATGAAGAATATGAGGTAGAAATGATACTAGATTCACGGTAAAGATGGAATAAATTAGAATACTTTGTGCATTAGAGCGGCTACGATATTAATGAAAGAACATGGAAACCGGCCAAAAATCTTGCCAATGCGTCACGAAAGGTACGAAAATTCCATCAATGATATCCTAATAAATCAAAAGCTTGTCATTAACGAAGCGTGAAGATGAAGCCTTCTCTAGAGAAATGAATAAAAAAGGGATCCAGGTCTTATCAAAACATAACTTGTTGTATTTTGTAGTATCAAGATAACTAATATCAAGGTGTATTTAGATATGGCTAGTCAGAATGTAGATATTGTACTAGTGGTACAATCTCAACCGAGTAGCTCACGACGTCAACCTCGAGATGAAGAATTAGAAGAGCCAAGAAGACGTTGAAGAATACCAAGCAGCAGGTCACTTGTAATTGTCTTTGAAGTTGAACCAGCTCATACAAGTAGTGGCGAAGCGATATTTTCAGGTCATTTCCACAATGAAGATACAAAAGTTCAAGCATGGTCTCAAGTGGAAGGTATTGGTCATTATCGGTGGCTACAAGGATCCATGAATCATCAGCCTCTTGAACGACAGCTGGAGTATATTACAGAGACTATGCGACAAATTTTTGATTTCCTACGTTTGTGAGTATACATCTCAAATGGCTTCTTGGAGACCTCAAAGGTAGAGGAGGAAGTGATGTCAAGGACATGCTTGTTAAAACCTTCTAAAACATTCTAAAAATTTCCTAGAACTCTCTAGAACCTTCCAGAGCCTTTTAATATCTTCTTAGTTGATAGCAGTTGCTTGAGAAGCTTCTTAGTTAGTAGAAGTTACTTGAGAAGCTCCCTAGTTGGTGGAAGCTGCTTGAGAAGCTTTTTAGTTGGTAGAAGTTGCTTGAGAAGCTCCCTAGTTGGAGGAAGCTGCTTGAGAAGCTTCCTAGGTAGGAATATATATTGGAGTCGAGGCTGAAGAGTTCTTCAATCTCGACAACACATCTCTCGGAGCTCTAGCTCACCTCTCTAGTGTTGTTTTTGTACTCATCTGATTAATCGAGTTCTTGCTAGTTCTTCTTGAACTTCTTATTTAGACTTCAAGTCTATAATTTGTGTCCGTGACAAGATGATATTAATGAATGTACATAGAAGCCATCTAGGAATCAAATAAATGTATCACTAAAAATCAATGCATTTCATTGACGGCATCTATCAAAACCAAGACGAAGAGTCAAGAAAACCTTTCAAAGATTAAAATATATAGCAAGCACAATTTGGCGCATCTTAGACTTCTTCAACATATAATCATTGTTCCTCATAAAACTTGTCTTTAAAAAGGGGATAATATCATAGACTTATGATTTACTTCAATAATTATCTAATTAATATAAATAGATAGAAATATATAAAAATAGATTAATTTAATAATATCTTATAAAAAAACTTCCTAAAAGCTCTATAGACATGATTTCATCTTTATACATATTTTTAGATGATTGATAGGTTAAAAACTTGGCCAACAAGCTAGCCACATATTGCACATGTTAGTAGCTTGTGGAACAAGTTAATTACATGGCGCATATGTAAGAAACTTGTCTTATAAGTTTGACACATGTCTTGCAAATTAGACATATGTTGGAAGTCCTATAGAATGCCGCCATATAGTTTTTAGGTAGATAGTATATATAGAGACAAGAGTGAAGCCTTGTTTGCTCTTATCAACGACTTTCTTGTTCTTAGTCTTGTTTCAAGAGTCTCTAATCTTCTTGTCTTTGGCAATAGCCATTCTAATTTTAATATTATCTTTGAGTGATTTTCTATTCTTTTAAATTACATAAGAGTGTATTGACATTTTATTCTTTTATCATTAATGTCCTTGACAATTTTCATATTTTGGTTTCTTTCCATTTAAAAATATCTAAATTTGAAACAAATAATATTTATCAAGCACATAAATTCGATTAAAGAAAGATAATCTATAATCTTTAAAATCAAATGATAATTTCTATAAAGATGGATAATGTACTTTCTTTTTAAAAAAGATTAATATAAGATACCAAAATATTAGTTAAAAGGTGAATAATCTACAATCTTTAAAACACAACAAAATCTCATAAGAAGTAGAATAATATACTTGCTTCTCAAACAAAACAAAAAAATCTAACAAAAATAATGTTCTTATCTGGCTATTAAAGTCACAACTTAGAATCTCAATCAAGAAGGCATAGTTTCTAAGCAAAGAAGCCTAAGATGTATAAGAAAAGGATACAATAGGAAAAAAAAAATAATAATTAAGTGGTTATTGTTAAGAAATAAGAAGGTCTAGAAGCCACAAGAAGAACTAACTTAAGAGAAAAGTTAACAAGATTGAGGAGGCCTTAGCCTTGTCTCTACTTATACTACTTATAAGCCCAAAAGTTTGTTGTCTAAGCTCTCAATACCTTGCCACAATAGCTACCTAGAAGACTTATTGGCTAAGCTATAGGAAGCCCTTTGAGAAGCTTTCTACAACGCTTGCCACCCAAGCTATTATAGAATCTTCTTAAAAAAGCCACATAACATGGCTTGATTCCTAAACTGTTCTAAAAGCTTTTAATTGAAACCACTTAACATAGCTTAGTTCCTAAGCTACATAATAAATACTTTTATTGAGTTTTATAATATTTTAAAAGAATCTATTAGAATATAGAATATTTTTAGAAGATTCTAAAATCTTCTTTAATTTGTATGTCTATAATATTTGTATCAAATAATCAAATTTTATACTTCTATGATTATTTAAAAAATAAATCATAATTTATTAAATTTATTTTATGTGTTTGTAATTGCTTTTGTTAATAACAATCCACATCAAAATTATCATTATTTTTTTAAGATATAAAAGATATTTTTGAGTTTGATAATAATTTATTTCAAAAATTACTTGTATACTTATAATTATGTTTTTATTTTTGTTTTGTAAGTAGAAGATTATTACTTTTAATGTAGTTTTTGCAAGAATGGTACTTCAAATTTTCTTTAAATATTTTATACTTTTTATGAATGCATACAATAAATATTATTTCTTTTATTCTTTATATATATATATATATATATATATATATATACACACATATATACATAAGAATTTTTTAAATAATATTTTATAAGAAAAAATATCTTTTTGACATTATGTTGTATATTTTATCTTCCAATATTTAAATGTAAAGTAGTATATTACTTCTTGATATTTAATAATTTTATCTTATTATTATTATTATTATTATTTATATGCTTTTGAAATTATCTTGTGAGTTGGTATAATCCATTTCCATCTCAAAATCATGTTGTGTTTATATTTTTGTCTTTTCTCCCTCTATTTCCGAAAATAGTCCAATTTGATATTTAAGCTGCTGCATAGATATTATGAATATTGGGTACAAATGCAAATCTAACCCATTAAATTCAATGTATTTTAAAATTTAAAAAAAAAAAAAAAAAAAAAACCGTTAATTAAATTAGGATATTTTTTTTTTTTACTTTACGATGAACTTTAAAAAATACATTCTTTCAATAAAAGGTTTAATATATAATTACATGCAATTATGAATGGATGAATGAATATCGTAGAAGCCTCGTTGTCGCTTAGCTGCGACGAAGCCATTGTTGCGGTCGTTGTCGAAACGGCGCGCGTTCCGACTGCGAAATCTGCATCGCTGCTGCTGCGATGCCGTGATGCTGCGATGCTGCGATGCCCCGATGCCACTCTGCATGCGCAGGATCACCATCGTCTCAATTCCCGGAAGAATCAACTAGTCAGAGGCTCCATCATCCACTACCTACGCTTGTCTCTGGGAGCAACGTCTGTCCTCGCGGCGCGCAATCGTCACGGCTACCTTTATTGCCGCTGGTAGGATCGATATACCTCTCGGCGCCGTCCATTGCTCAAATCCATTGTAGCTTCTAGCATCGCCGCGTAGGTGAGCGGGAGAGCCTATCCGGCCTGGATGAAGAGCTCACGGCTTCCAGACGTGGCCGATCCATGCTCTCGACCCGACCCAGTTCTTCGCAACAGCTTCTGGGGATGAGCAGGATGGGATGTGAATACGTTGTGGGAGAAGGTTTGCGTGGGCGGAGAAGGCTTTAGGAGCGGTGGTGTACCGCGTCTCGATCTGCAGAGCGTGCGTAGTTTGGCGCAGTTTGAGATTGTCCTGTTGTTGAAGAGTCGGTAGGATGTATGGTTGATTGGGGGTTGAAGAGGATTCCCGGAAGCAGGAGGTGCGGAGGTGGTGGTGGTGGGGAGCGGGGAATTTGTTTGAGTCGGGAATGGTGTTCAATGTGGCTGCTCTCTTGGAGGTGGTCGGGTGGGCGTTGGATGTGTGTCAAGTATTGGCTTGTAATCCCGACATTTTGGAGCGGAATGAGGTCATTGATCTCCTTTGCTGCGTCCCATATCATCTCATGACTAGGGCGTTTACATCAGTGTTGACCTCTGTGAGATTCAGACTTGCCACTCATCTCGAATGACTGGTGGGTAGTTTTCTCTTTCGCTAGGGTTTATGCGAAAAGTATGTATATTTTTGGGTGGATTATCTACAGAGTCACAGCAGAGATGAGATGTGCCGAAAGTGATTACGGCAGTGACGATACTGTGAACAGCGACATATCGGATGATTATGAGGCTTCGCTTTTTAATGTAAGTTCAGATTACACAAGGCCTTGTCCTCGTCCTCGGTATGACGCTTCTCCTTTGATGGTGTAACTGTTTGCAGGACCCTTCATAAGCATAGTGTAATCTGAAGAAGCTTAGTTATAACTTATACTTCTCTGATTACCCTAATGGCATATTTTTTCCTTCTTCAATCGCAGGGAAGCATCATTGCGTCCTAGTATATGAGATTAGCTTGTTTCATAGTCTGCAGTCCTGGGCGAGTTCTGCTTCTTTGCGACTTGTCTTCTCACGTAGGAAACTGGAATTGACTCCTGAATGTTGTATTTCTAATTCACAATTTAATGCGAGTAAAGGTTTTGCAGATTCATGGTGGACCAAGGAGGCCTCGTGTTTCTAGATGGAGAAAGAGTGATGCATCTTCTTGAAGTTGACAGCTTGGTGCCATCTCCTTTGTATGGCTGCTCTTGGGATAACTGCCAAGTCAATGATTATCCGAGAAATCCAGTTTATATTGTAGACCAGCACTACGTCCAGGAGATTTTACTGAAGAAGCAACCTCCGATGTTGACAAAAGTGAAGAACCTCGACTATCGATTTGCTTTTGTGATAATTTTCACGGGTGCACAGGAGAAAGAAAATGTCTCTGAAAATTTGACTCAGTCCAGTTCACAGCTGAAAAGGTGTGTTGAACACAAAAATGCATTCAGCTCTGTCACTAGTTCAGGTAAGCCTAATTATGAGACAGTTTGAAGCTTGTGTGTTCCTATTCCATGTGCATGTTTAGACTATTTCCCAAGCCACTGTACTTCTAGTGACTTGGTGACTTATACAGATGTTTCGGCCACATCATGTGTCGATGTAGCGAGGGAAATCTCTACAACCGTGGAACTGGAAGGTTTTGGAAGCAGCACTTTGAAGAAGAAGATGACGTGCGATGTGCAGGTTTCTAAAGGAGGGTTGAAGAAACATAAACCTTGCCTTTCAGCTTTCAGCTTGTGTACTACAAGGTCATGCGGTTGTATCCCTTTGTCCTGGTCCATACTCTTTCTGCTACGCTGACCGGGGTTGGTCTAAGCATTGGCATCTGAATGAATCTCTTTTGTTTCAGTGTATGCAGTAATCATTTATCTTAATCTGGAGCATGCGTGCTGGAAAATCTTATCGAGGGCAGACTAGTGAAGTTTGTGTCAGTGATTTGTGACAATGTCACAACCTACTACTTTGATGCTACTCCATTTCCCAGTCTATTATAGAAAATCATGATCAATTCCTAAAAGTTTATTATGCGAAGATATGCTAAGGAATCCGTTATGTATTGCTAGGCAAATTGGTATCTTGATCTTGTACATTCTATCTTTTAATTCTACATGTTGCTTCTTAAAGTCACTAGAGGTTAGAAGTGTCGTCAGGACCCACCTCAACTCTTTTTTGAAGTTACCCAGGATCACTACACAGGTGGCGAGTTCGTACTCCGACGCTTGGTATTTGACCTGTCTTGAAAGTACAATCTACAGTATATTTGAAATGAAGCTGACTTGCTTATGCTGACTGATCGTTGATTGTGGTCACCAGTCTAATCCACAGTTCTTGCAGCCTAGCAAAGTTTCCTTCACCAGCAGCACACCACAAATAATTACAACTTTGCTTCTGAGCTGACATAGTCCACCGTAGCGTACAAATCACAATGCAGCTGTCAGGAATTTAATCTTATTCTTAATATTAAAGAACGATGGTGGTTTTTACATGGAACTTACGAATGGCACAGTCAATGTGGCACATGAGTGCTACAGTGATTTGCTTAAATGCAACATTCTCGGACGATTATACAATATTCCGGTCTGAAGCATGTGTTCAGGATACTGTTGGATTGTGGACTTGGATAGGCCCCAAAGTTCGCACTCACTCGCCCTGTACTCTCAGAATAGTCGTAGATTGCACCGCTGTACCTTCAGAGATCTCTGGCTCTGATAGACCATAATTGACGGTAGGAAACGGGTCAATGCAGTGAAATATAATTTCAAAACCGCTTAATATAAAGGTTTCCTGGAATAAATCAACCAAATCAGATACATATATTCACCAACTAACGCGACTGTATGACTCCTACCTTGAAAATCTCGCTAATGATATGCACCTTACCAAACTGGTAAAATACCAAACCTACGGAAAGAAAGTTATACTTTGAACTAATGGCATCTTAATATGAGGTGACTGTCGGTAGTGAAACTGTTGTCACTAGTCTCTGTAGCAACGCCACAGAAGCGTAGAGCGGACTGAAGGGTGTTGGAAAGAACCATTGCCACAGTGACAGGACCAACGCCTCCCGGCACTGGTGTTATTGCTGACGCCACAATTTCAGCTTCTTCAAAGCACACATCTCCAATGAGTCGGTATCCACCATCTGCAGCAGTATCCTGCAGAAGAAAACCTCGTTAATAGATCATGGAAAGGGTAAACCAATGCCAACCAAACCGAATATTTAGAAAAGTCATGTATGGAGCACAGACGCTTGAGACGATTTCACACCCTCAAAACAAATATGTGTTCAGTGATATGGTAAATCTACCAGTCTGCGAAACATATTCCTCATAAATGCTTTGATATAAAGAGGGGGAATACCTGCACGGCACTGGTGCCGACGTCAATAACTACTGCACCTTCTTTGAGCCAGTGCCCTCTCACAAGCTGCGCAACGCCTGTGGCTGAAACAACAATATCTGCTCTTTTGGTGGCTTCAGCTGGATTGGGTGTGTGTTCGTGTATGACAGTAACCGTCGCATTCTGTCTCTGCCTCACCAAGCATTCAAAACACATCAGTCTTCCACGAGACGGAGAATAGCAAGATTCTGGTACTTGTACACCAAGTTACACAATTGCAAACACCTTTAGACAAGCAGAAACAGCAAAGACGGCAATATTCAGGACGTGATTTTGGAGGCAAATATACACTCAGTGAGCAGGAGGACGTACCTGTAGGAGGAGGGCAGTTGGAAGACCGACAACATTACTGCAACCGATGACAACAGCATGTTTGTTTTCAATTTGCACTCTTGAGCGGCGTAGAATCTCCAAGCATCCTAAAGGAGTGCAGGGTATGAAGGTAGGGTGGAGACCTCGTAAAACCAATCTTCCCAAATTGATTGGATGCAGCCCGTCCACGTCCTTGTCTAAACTCACTGCTCTCAGTACTCTGTCCAACTGGATATGCTGTAATGCCCAGTGCGTGTTTATTGGACACTGCCTAAAAGCAAATGAAATCAACTAAGAACAAACACGTCTATTCGACAATTTGAAGCGCCAACGAATTTGCAGAACTTACTGGAGGCATTGGAAGCTGAACAAGAATACCGTGGACACGATCATCAGCATTGAGCACATTCACAAGCTCTAGAACTTCAACTTCCGAAGCTGTAGCAGGCAAGTAGGCAGCGAAGGAAGTGATTCCCACTTCATCGCAAGCTAGTTGCTTGCTTCGTGAATATAAATCAGAAGCCTTATGGTGCCCCAATTGGACGACTGCTAAGCCAGGAACTGCCCCCACTTGATCACGCAATTGTATTACCCGCTTTGCTACGACATCCTTGATATCTTGAGCAACTGCTCTGCCGTCAATCTTCCGATAGGATGCTGTTCCTGCTTTCAAAAAGTAGCTTAGAATTTTGAGTGCAACAGCTAAATCTAAACGAGAAAATTGCGATTCACAGCAAATTGCGTAAGAAGAGATCTTGCCACGTTTTTCTTAGAGCGCCAAGGAAAGCCTCACAGTCTGACTGCTATAAATTAGTGGATGTTGGCAGTTCAATCAAAATATTCTTCCCTGAATGTCTGTATTCCTCGATAATTCCGACAAATCAATTATTTACGCTTCCACTACCTAAACCATCAATCCAGATCCTGTGAGTCTACCGAGGCTTATTCTCCAACTGAATATCGAGAATCTGGTTAAACCTTCAACTAGAGAGCACGGTTTTGCATCGCAGAACCAAATGGAGTTTGAATTGCGCACACGCAAGTAAAAAGAATCCCACACCATACAATGTCTTTTGCGACATCCCATGGTTGCAAACAAATCCACTCTTAACACCTCGAAAAAACCTCGAATAGCGACTATGGTCGTGCCAACGAAACATTCTATGTTGCACTAAATGATTTGGTCCTCTTTTATCACCTCCCATTTTTTACATAGCCCAGAGACACAAAGTTAATTAGCTAAACAGGCACAAGACTAAACTCAATTGTGGTGTCAGGGGGACTCATTTCCACGCACCAGACTGAAACAATTGGGGGACAAGGATGGCCGGCGGGGGAGGCGTAGACAACCCCGAGAAGCCTGCACGCTGCTGCTGCTGCTGCCGCGCCCAAACGAGCAAGGTCCTCAATTTCCTCCATCTCAACCCCACTCCCGACTGCGTAACCCGCAGCATGGATTGCGCTTTCAAAAGCCTCCAAACCAACAACTATCTCATCTCCACCACCTTAAACACGAACTCACAACCCACTTCGCCGCCTCACCATCCACACATCCACCTGCAATCCAACTTCTTGCAGATAAAATCCCCTACAGGTCTATACAACCCCACTTCTTGGCAACAGCATTGCATCTAGCACTAAAACAAATGCTGAGAAAATCTCCGGGAGCACGCGAAACTGTGCCATTGCTAACTTCTTCCACCGGTGGATGGCTAAGCTGTCCTTACTAGCTCCTTCTCGCTCTGTCTCTCTCTCTCTCTCTCTCTCGCTCTCCACCTCTCTCGCCACCAGAGCAGCAACTTGATGATTGTTGATCGTATCCTTGAAATGAACTACCTATCCCCCTTACCTGGCAACTTTAACGATCATATCCTGATCCTGAGAAACCCAACCGCGTAGACTGATTCCCGAACAAGAGTGCCGCAGATGAGGCAAATGGTCATGGTCAGGAGTGTTCTACTACCCAAAAGAAACGCCGCGCAGACAGCTCCAACAGAAGCTTTTTCGGCAGATATTTTTGATCAGATGACTTAAAATAACTCCCACAGGCTGCTTTTCCATCTCAGGCCTCGACATGGACCCATATCTGTGAGCCATCCACCGGAGCTCTCATCGAAGACGACTTGGCTGTGTACTTCCTCGCAGTCTCACCAGGCATCTCGCAGTCCTCATCGTTCGCTACCGACATTCGCCGTTGCCAGTCGAAGCCACTCTGATAGCATTTCTGGCTCTTTAAGACACATTCTGAAAGCTTTTGGGTCATCCCATTCTGCAAAAGCCTGTTAAGTTTGCTGGGTGGTGAGAGCTGGGTGATGATTCATCAGTGGAAAATGCCGATGTTTTTAAAGTAGTCTTCCTTTCGAAAAGGTGGTTGTAGGTTTTGTTTTTTTAACACGAGGAAATGATATTTTGCATATGTTGATATTTTTTTTGGGATACTGTTGGAACAAAAGTGGATTTTGTATGAGTGGAAAAAGTGATAGAGTGCACTTGAATGAGTCAAACTTTTCAGTCTTTTTCTATTGTTGGAAAGAAAAACTTCAAACTTTATGGTTGTTGAATTATTCCTGTGTACATGCATACAGTGTATATTCTAGTTGGATGAATGAAAGCATTGATGTAAGCATATAATGAATTTAAAATCCACGTAAGAAAAGAAAAATTGCAATTAATTCATAATAATTTTAAAAGATATATATATATTTTTTAAAAATCTTGGTAAAAATAAAAATAACAAAAATCTAAAATATATTATAAAATATAAAAGAACATTAATAATAGTATTGATGACAACTTTTCTTTTCTTTTTCAATATTTTAAAACCATATAAGGTAGTGTTTCAACAACAGATTCTAAATACATTCAAAACTATTTGTGCTTATTAAGATTCTTTTGGAATCTTGTAATATTTTTAATAAGCTTCCTAAGAATCCCAAATAGATTCTAAGCCAATTTTTTTTATTAAAATACTTATTTAGGACTTTTATTTTGTAGCTATAACAAAAAACTAATTAAGAAAATATTCAAATAAAACTTATATTATCTTTAGTTTTATCATATGTTTCCTAAATCTTAATTTGTTCTAAACCTTACATAATTATACATATATTAATAAAGCTATTAGATTATCTTATTATGTTTTGAGAGAATCAATATTTGATAGTATTTTGTCTTTTGTTATTTTTTAAAGTTTTTATATAAAACTATTTATTTTTATTTAATAAACAAAATTATAATCATAATAGTTTTAAAAATATAATCATTATATATACATATATAATATATTTTTAAAAAATTAATATTCTTTATCAAAATATCAAAAAATTATAAAATTTATGTATTAAAATTAAAATATAACTATTAAATAAATTTTAGTAGTATATTTATAATTAGAATATATATAAGTAAATATTTATCATTTTATTATAAATAAAAATATGTATTAAAAATAAATGACTTTATAGAAATTATACAAAAAGTGGATGTATGCTACCACTAACAACCAACATTTATATTTTAGACGGAGATATAACATAAATTGCTTCAATAAATGCAACAAGTCATAAGGCACTCTTAATAATAAATAATTATAGAATTTTATTTTCAACATACAAGAACAAAATATTAATGGAGTAAAATTAGAATTCTAAAAATTATTTATAATTCTCTAACTTTCTATTAATTTTCAACCACAATATAATATAATTTTAGCATTATTGGTTAAATTCTACTAAGCTTGCATAATATTTATTTTTAGTTATTTTTTTTCTTCTAAAATAAAAAAGAACAACAAGAAAGAAATTAATAAGCAAAGAGAGGGAAGAGAAGAGATCTAAGAACAAGCAAGAACTAACTAAAGCCATAAAAATGTCCAAAAGTATAGTGCAATTTAGAAGTGTAGTACAATTCAAAAGCCATGGTATCTTAAGAATAAGTTTTTTTAAAAAAAAACTGAAAGTAGAAGTGCTCAAGTGGCATAATAATAATGTGCCAAAATTTTTCAAAAATTGCTAAAAGTGATCATTTCTTAAATTTAATGATATGATCATTGATTACATAAAAAAATAGTTTTAAAAATAATGTTAAATATATATTAACAATTATGTATATATTTTTTACTAGAAATTAGAAGAAGCATCTTATCCTCTCTTAAAAGTTATTATATTCACGTGTTATATTCAATCTAAAAAAGATCCAATAGCTAAAGTATATATCAATAAAAACAAAATATTGAAGAACTTAATTACTTGATTTTGACTAAGTTTTTAAATTATCTATAATTTCTAATTTTAAAAAGTTTATTTTGTTTTATTTTTTTTAATCCATTGTTCTAGCAGCAAATGCTTTTGATAGTAGTGATTTAGGCACAATCTTAACTACTAAGGTTGTACAATATTAACTTCTAAAGTCTTGTATTAGACCTAAGGGCATGGTACTTAATGATGTGGAGTTTTTAGAATGAATTGAATATGGTTCAAAACCTCATTCTAAGTTTAATTAAAAGTTATTTCTTTAGTCACTTTTAAGATATTTTTTTTAAAATTCATAAACCAAAGAAATTTCAAATTCACTAGTCAAATCTTTTACATGCTTTGTAGTTGAACATTATGCATTGAAATCATACAACAAAGAAGAAAGATAAGTTGGACATTACTAGGTCAAAAATATTGTCACCAAATTATACTTAAGAATTAAAAAAACATAAAGGTTTGCAGTTAGAATAGTGTATAGTTTCTTATTCTAAAAGTACACTTTGATTTATATTAAAAAGCACAAAAGTTAAGATTATTTCAACTTATCCAATTTTTTGTTCTTCACCAATTATAGTGCAATAAATAACATGTGATAGTCAATTACTTAAGTTATAAATATAAAAATATTTTTTTATATATTAATTTTTATTTAATTGAATTATTATTAATTCACGAAATAACATTAGTAATAGATTTTTAAACTATCCATCATTAATTAAAATAAATATTCTAATTTAGACTACTCTGAATTATAAATTAATGCCTCTTGTGCCTTTAAAGGACTACATGACTTAATTACTACTACTTGGCATGACTCTAAGTACAAAAGTAGAATACAATAAAATATAGAAAAAAAATATGCTTTTAAAAAGATAATAAAAAATTAACATTGCTTTTCTAAACAATCAAGTGCATCTTTAATAGATTGAAAATAAAATAAAAAATAAAAAAAATGTCAAGAATTGTCTAATCCATTAGGGCTACAAAACCAAATTGGGTGTTGTTTACGCATCTATATAAAAATCTTCATTTAGATCTTACATAACACATAAATTTTGCCTTGCTCATAATATTATGCTGTTTATAACAACCATCTTATGCATTAGCAATTGTGCTACCTTACATTTCTTCATCTTAAACTCAACATCCAATATTTAATGATTCACTATAAGGTTTTCAAATTCACCCATGAAAAGAAAGTATGGTCAACTTGTATTGCCCACGTATAAAAACCAAAAACAAATCAGATGGAAATGGGGCCTTTTACGTCCCATCATTGTCTAGGCATTGATTCATCTTCTACAGTTCAATTCATCACATTCAAAACCCATTGTAAATTTAGATGGGTATCATAATAATATTACATGACTATCACTACACATCATTTTTTCAAAGCTATTTTCAAGTCACTCGTAATACTGTCAATTCATGGCGTTCCCTGGAGCAGGGACGCAAGGGGTCGGGGCTTGGCGAGCAACCACAAGGGCTTCTTGCGGAAGCTCATGAAGCTGTAGTAGTCCGACATGTCCACCGCGTCTCCGCTCTCGCTCGGCGCAATCGACCACTCGAAGCATTGCAGTAGATTCGCCAGAGTCGACGTCACCATCGTGTTGCCCAGATGATGCCCTGGACACATTCGTCGCCAGGCGCCGAACGGCATCAGTTGGTAGAAGTCGTTCCCCGCCAACGGATCCACCTCCGGAGTCCTCATGAACCTGGTGGGGTCGAACTTGTCTGGATTCTCGTACACGCTGGGGTCGCGGTGTATGGCGAAGATGTTCACGATCAGTTCTCTGTGGGCTGGGAACTCGCACCCCGAGATCACGCACGGCTCGTGTGATTCATGGCGTATAGAGAGAGATGCCGGGGGATGCATTCGGTATGTCTCCTTCACGATGGCTTGCAGAAAGGGAAGGTTGGGGATGTCCGATTCTTGCACGAGGCGGTCTTGCACTATGGCATCCAGCTCTGCTTGCGCTTGCTTCCTGATGTCGGGATTCGCCATTAGCTCCGCCATCGCCCATTCCACGGTATTGGCGCTCGTATCTGTTCCCGCATTCATCAAGCCCTGAAGCATATCCAGTGCTCAATGTTGTCATCACTGCTAAAACCTTTACACCGACTTCTTGCTTGTACTTTAGCAGCGCGATTAATTTCTTTGACGTCAAGTGGGACAGATAGGCTCTTACCACGACGAGGGATACTATGTCTCTGTCAGGAAGCCGGTCACCATCATCGAGAGATGTTTTCAACAACACATCGATGTAATCTGGCACGTATTCCTTGTCATTGAGGTCCATTTCTTTCGCTCGCTTCTTGTGCTCGTCTACTTGAAAGATTTTGCCAACGAGCGACTCTCCGAGCGCACGAACTTCCTGCAACTCTGGCACCCAACCTTGCAACTTTGTGACGAAGCTCAAGTAAGGAACATAGTCGTAGATCATGAAGTCTCCGACTGCCGCAAAGGTGCGGCGCATCAAGTCGTCGAAATCCCGCTTTTTCTCGTCATTATCAACGCCTATTTCAAAGATCCTTTTGTTAGAGAGCATCATGGTCATGTTGTTGGCTGTGACTGAGGTGAGCCAGCTCTTGAGATGGATGGGCTTGCCCTTGTGGGAGTCCTCCACGAGAACTTTCAACATGTAGTGAATTTCCCTTTTTCTGATCGGCTCATGTGAAGCATGCACAGCTGGGGAGAACAACTGCGTGTTGGCAATTCGTCGAACTTGGCGCCAGAAAGGTCCATAAGGTGCGAAGCCCAAGTTTCTGTAAGCACCTGCTGTGAGAATGTTGAAGGCAAGACACGCCGGTCGCGATGCGAAAGTAGCATCGTGCTTGCGGAAAATCTCCTTGGCCGCCGCAGCTGTCGAAACTACCAGACATGGCTTTTGGCCTGCTTGCACTCCCAATATAGGCATCAGCCTTACAGGTGTTTGAAGTCGCCATGAATCAATCACATATGACAAACGCAAAGCATTTCCTAGCCAGTGCGTGAGAAAATTCGTCCCTCTCAACCAAACGCAGACGTACCTAGTTGAAGATACATGAGGCCTCCATACTTGAGGGCCAATTTCTGCAGAGATTTGTGCTTATGGGACCCGAGCCAGAGTGGCAAGTTTCCAACGATGGGCCACGGCCAAGGACCAGGAGGAAGCTTCTTTCGGCGCTGATACACCACCGCAACATACAGCACTGCAATCGTTGCAACCGCGGTCACCAGAATTGCCGAAGTTGAGTGCAGGGCTCCAGCTTGTTGCTTCCACCAATTGCTGCAAGATTGCAAACTCTTGAAATCCATGGCGAGCTAGCTAGAGTGGGGTTTCCCTTAGCAAGCTTGGCTATAGTGCGAGGAAACTGCAATGCTCTCAAGATCAGGTAAGCAGTGTGATGGAGACAAGGTATGTATGATGATCCATGTGATCGCCACAGCCAACATTGTGATGTTCTGGCAGCAGGAAATCAGGTCGGAATCTTCATAACGGATTGTGTGTTGTGGTAATCGGGGTAGCCGGTGGTCCTGACATAGTACCTCCATTGTCTTTGTCAAGAAATGCTTTTCAGTTCTGTCTATAAGTAGATACAACGACTACATGACGCAACTTCTGGGTGGAGAAATTCCTTCAGCGCAACTTTTGTAGTCTTCGTGTTCAATGTGATGCTGAGATGGGGTACAGATTTTGCTTATCCAACTTAGAGGCCGGTCCCACGTTGGACTACATTTCTCCATGACTACAAATGCTGCGCTGAAATGTTGGTAAATCTGTTGAACATTGCGCTGAAAGAGATAAGTATATGTATCAACAGAAATGGTTCCTAAAACTCAAACTCGCCACCTCACGAGGTACTGTCAACATATCTTGATTCTAACATTATTTGCTTCAAGGGTAAGTGCATAGTGTAAGGGCAATGGACACATCCTTTGATTCAGGAAGTACTGATATCTTGTCTGGATTGGAAATTACAGTGTTGTCTTCAGACACCTGAGTTTGTTTTGTCAGCGTACAACAATGTCGTTTAGGGACGAAGAAGCAGAATGTTGAATAGGACAAAGTAGCCTCAAACATAAAATTATGAAACATTCGCTTTTATGTATTTAAAAATGGGAAAAATGAATGATTTTTGTTATGATTAGATGAGCAATCAGATAGGATTACTGTAAATTGTACTCTCACCACAACATCAATAGGTTTGTATTATTTATTTATCATTTATTTCTACATTAATACATGTTCATGTGAAAGCATGACTACATGACATAAAAAGATGAATGGTGGAGAATAAATAACAATATCAATGAATTAAGAAATGATATACTTTAAGTACCATTGAAAATTGATGTAGAAGTATTGGTGTGTGTTCATTCTTGATTTTTCTCCTCCAAGTCCACCTTTGACTCCATTTGCACACCTAATTTATATTTTGGGAGGAACATATACTAGATTGGATATATATATATATATATATATATATATATCTCAAAAATTTAAAATGTTCTATAATATCATCTACATACCATGTCACCATTTTCAACATAACCAAGAATAAAATTAATTTATTTCTTTTTAAAGCCAAACTTCTATTGACTTACAATGAAATGATATGCATTACTTTTAGTCTGTCTTGACCTGATGTGACGAGCAACCCATTTTACTTGTATTTGAGAAATATGATTTCAGTACCAAATTTTTGCCAATATTGTAAATTTATTCAACAGCCATACATGTAAGACAAAATAATGTGATTCATTAATTAAAAAAACTTCATATTGATATGGATAAGCGTATGGATGATAACAATGTCACTTTGAAAATCACGAGTACCAAAGCAAGACCACCACCAAAAGTAGTAATGTCATGTAGAAAAGAAAAATCAACAGAATAATGCCATTTGATATTAAAGATATATTTATAAAAAAAAATTGTCAACATTTCATTGAGGATTAGACATAATAATATGGTTATATAATCCATTAATTTCATTTTTAGAAAATATTATATAAATACAATTCTTTTCATTGCAATATGTGTTATGTCAAATAAATATGTTTTCAAATAATAAAAATTTGAATTAGTAGCAAATAAGACTTAAAATACTTGGAATAAGCTGGAAGCTCATCCATATATTCCATACCTCCATGGTTTGAGCACTAGATATTATTCAAAAAAATTCTCCACTTTATATATCTGTTTCTTTATTTTATGTTACTGGGAACAAAAAACGTTTTCTTGACCGTTCAAATTGAAGGAAGAGAATGGAGTCTGTTCCTTTGGAAAGATCTTATCCATTTCTAACAAATATTTTTAGCATATTCTTTGAATACGAACTGTAATGCCTGTGAAGAAAATAGATAATACCAAACATGTTGTGAATGAAACAATGATCAAAGTAGTTTATAAATGAAATAAAATAAACCTATTATCATTATAGTTATTAACAAAATCATAATTTTAAAACTTTCATAATGTTGTGCAAAGTATGCACTTCACCATTATAATAATAGCATAAATATTTTTATAGTAATAATTTGAACAATGCACATTTTTGGAATTTAAAATCCAATAGTCAATCAAGTCCATGCAGACAAAGGCAAGTTTTAAAGTAAAGATAAACAAACGCATCACAAGCAAACAAATAAGAATACAATATATCATTCTCTCAACTAATCAACTAAAGCATGCACCACAATCGAAACACCAAACCACTATGCATGAAGCAAGATAGCATCCAAAAGCACTAGTCTCCCCGTCCAAAAACTCAACTCATATTTCCAAAAAAGAAAAAATTAAAAATATAATTGCAACCTTTGATACTCCACATTAAAGGGAGGTCACATTCAAGCAGAAAACCGGAAAGTAGTGAAGAAATACATGCAAAGTGGTAGCTTAAGGAGGGCCACTCTTTATGGCCCAAAGGGGTGAAGGAAGGATCCTCACCCTCTAGGCCACCTTCCCATTCACCACCACCTTCGTCTCGCACACTCCATCGCGATGGTCATCGTCACGCATCAGATTGCTTGCCCGCGTGCTCACAGCGACAAATCGCACGCCCACAGCATCTCTCTCATTGCGCGCTCGCTTGTAGCATTGCGACGCGTGACATGATGCATTCTGGTGGCTCGTCGAAGCTCCCTTATCCGGTCTCTTATGCGCGTTGCTGAGGCTCGGTTCACAGCCTCAATCGACAGACGGATCCGGATTCGTCAGCACAATCTTGTTGTGTGTGGAGGCTATCGATGTGTACAGGGTTTGTTTCGGATGCTCCGTAGCGGGGATTGTGAGGATGGAGGGACTGGCGGTGGGGAGGATGTTTGATACCCGCCTTTATAACATGCTTGCGGTGTTGAGCACCCAAACGTCCTCGCCTTGGGTTACGCCAATCGGGACTGTGAGCGGTTGCTCGCTTCGAATTGAACGACGTTCCAGTGTGTCTAATTCCTGTTTTGGGATTCGTTTTCCTCGACGTAGCCATTCGAAACGGCTCTTACCTCCACCACATTGTTCCAAGGGTGGTGGCGACGAGCATGAGGAGTCTTTCTCCGAGAGCTCTGAAAACTCGAGTTCCTGGCAACACGGCCAAGATGACCTTGTGGGTCATGGTGGTGTCGGATTGCCACTGTCCAGCTCATCAGATGGGGCGGAGCTGAATAGGTTAAGGCGAGAAAATTCGGAGTTGCGAGGTTCTCTCGAAGAGTTGTCGAAGTCTCTTGCGTCGGTTTCTGCCGCTTTATCTGAAGTCTCACGGGCTGTGCAGATTGTGACTAATGCAGTAGGCTACAGACGCCCGGCAGACGGAGTTGTAATGTCAGAGGCTCCTCCTGCTGTAGAGATGACCGAAATTCCGTCTGAATTGACAGCTGAACAAGTACGCAGTATCTTTCTGATTCGTTTTTGCTCCGCTTGCTTTCTCCTGCTGCTAGGCATGCTGGATTGACCTAATCTATTGAATTTGCGGAAGTAGAAACATTGTGTAATGCTCGTGTACAATCCGGGACTTCGAGAAATTCTCAGTGGAAAGTACTGCCAATTGATGAAGGTGGTTATTGGCATCTTTTGAGACCTTGGTCAAGAATTGGAAGTAATGTAGAACTAGGGCGTCTGCCAGAATCTTGGATCCCGTAGCTTGTGTGGAGTTGGTTATTGCTACGAATTTATGGGCAGTTTAGACGCCAGGAGCGTTTCGAATATTCTTTTGTTTTTCAAATGTGTTTACAGATCACAAATTGTGTTGCATCAAGCTGGAACATCGCCGTTTTGCCACAAAATGATTTACTGAGGCCCTAGTCTGTGTTTTATCAGGAGCCACAACCGCTACCAACTGGCGCAGGGATTCCAGAAATTACAGATATCCCTGAAATTGAAGATCCTGTAGAGAGACAACTAATGGAGCAGAATGTCAAGGCTCATAAGATAGCATATAAGATCCAGCAAGTATTTTTCCAGGCTCGAATAGAAGGCTTAGGAAAACCCTTCCAGGTACTCTCAAAGTTGCCCTTTCACAAAGTCATGCTTTTCTTTCCCTAACTACAAGTTATGTGCCACTTGCTCCTCAAACTACGTAGGACTAAGAGTAGCTGGGATTCGATGAAATTTGTTGGGGGAGTGGATTCGATACCTTTACAGCAAGAAACGACTATTGATTACGCACGAATTGATTGGCACTTGCATCCTTGACTGTTGAATTCAGCTTGCGGCAGAAGATTTTGTAACAAACTGTATGGAGGCACACACGATGGGAATTGGACTGGAAGAGCTACAGTTGCAGCTAATTTTATTAGAAGGGTCCCTTACAGGTGCATTTTCGATCCGGAATCAACGATACTCGGATGATCCAATCATGAGCGAGGTAATGTAAGCGTCGGCTTTTTCTTGTTTAAGTTGTTCTCGCTGCCAATTCCTTGCAGAAAAGTCCTCAGTAATTTCAGCAAAGAAACTTCTAGTGTTTTCGGTTGATGAATGATTCTCCAATGTGATTCACAGTATTTAAAATGATTGGAACTAAACGCGAGTCATCGACGGGTGAGACTGAGAATTTAAATTGTGACTCTATGTTTCAAGCTAGGTTGATATCCTTTGTCATAATTCGCAGTTTTTCCAAACTGCATTTCTTTCCATCGTCATTTTACAACCAAAACTTGAAGCTGCTGGTATAGAATTAGAGCTTAAATCATATTTGCGAAGTGCAGGAGAGTAGGCTGCGATCCTCATGGGTTCAACTTGTTTATTCGACACTGGCCGAGGTATGCAGTCTGTCATATCTTTCGACATAATTTAACCTCGTTGTTGATTTTGCATCGTAACATCCTTGCATTGTGGTAAGAATGCGAGGGATTGATGGTTCAGAGTCCAATTCATGTTTCCTTGGATCTCTAGATGGCGTCAATTAACTGGTTTTTCATTCTTTGCGTTCACCTGTTTCAAGGTCAAAGCAAGAAGGTCTCGGCTTGAGCCTGAAGCTAGCAAAGAGGAGAGGGGTGAACCTGGCCCTTCATATGATTTCGTCAAGCAAGTAAGCAATGGATGACTAGGTTTATTATGTTAATATCTTACCAATTCAAGTGGAACTAGGATATTTGAATTGGGACCGGATTTTGATTCACTGCATATTCTGCATCCTTGAAATATATCCTCTGGAACGTTAATGAGACACGGAATAACTAGTGATCCATTTGTTTGTTACAGTTGGTGACACTAGCATTTGAGCAAGGCTACGATCTTGAGCGTCTTAAACTTGAGCAGGCGAGTTCCTTTAATTAATTTATTTATTTTTTGATATACTAATTTGGTAATCGTACCGACTTTGTGATTCGTTCTATCCTAATCCTTCATATATGATACCCAAATATACTGTGGATGATCTCATTGTTTCCAGAAGTTGAGGTTAATTTAAACAAAGGTAGCTTGCTAGGTCTGAAAAGGCTGCTTTCTCAGGACGAACTCCTCCCAGGAAAACTCAGAAATTGAACTGTCGGTACTTGTAGATATAATAACATTGGGTTCAAAGAAGATGGATTATTTGGATCTCTTTCTTTACACTCATGATGCACTAATATTTGAATTTGTTTGTCTGCAGAATATGTCAGGCCCTTCAATGTCGGGTGCGGTAAAAACCATGCGGCAGTGCACTTACTTGGTTTTACTAACATTGCAAAAGGCAACTAATGATGCCTTGTAAATCGTTACTGCTGCTTCAGTGACTACTCTCTAACCTTGGATGACTAAGATGTTTGTTTCTTGAAAACCATTTGCGCTTGTAATGCAGGCACTTCTTTTAAGACTGTATGATGTTCATGTACTTATCCTGCGGTTTGTGGTTTCACCAAGCTGTCCAAAAGTTATGTCCACCGTAAGCAAGTCTAACTAAATATGTCAAATAGGCTTATTTTACTCGTACAGGGTACATCGTCCTGACCGTATTTTGTAGATACTCTTCCGTACCCAAATTTGTGTCCTTCGGGACACTGTCAACGAGAAGCCTAACAAACGAGTCTCAAATTCCAATTATGTTTGATATTTTCTTTCGGACAGCACATTATTTACTTAAGGCATTATGACTTGGCTCAAATAAAGAGTGCTGAGCGCATCTATGAGGGTAGTACTCAGGATAAAGGCGGTTAACTGACGGCTTTGTCCAACATACCGGTCTATCTGGTGTGAACATACTTGGCCGTGGTCGTCACTGTGCATCCAGTCAAGGAGTTGATTTTGCAACATTTGAGGATCGAGTGCGGGTTAAGGCAGGATTGGGTGCACTTTGTTGAGTAGTTATCTGAGTCTCGAAGTTTTGTGGTATGCCGAAATGGGTAGACACCAGGTGCGGATCTTCTAATACATCGTTACTAAAGTCAGGAGTATTGTGCATGAGACTAGTCTTGTCGCGTACCACCCTGTTTCTCATCCACGCTGTACGCGTTCTGTGCTGCACGAGCAAATCGGGAAGACCTTACAGCTGGACCAAGAGACTTAATTCTTCTGTACGATATTCCGGCCTCTGATGAGATAGATTGAAACTTATGAGGCTGCCAAGTACTCTTCTGGAAGACATGCAACATGTCGAGAGAATATCAGGAGGAGCGCCATCGGTGACTTGGGTGAGGAAAGACTCGACCTCCATCTCTAATGGCTTGTGGGCTAAAAACGTGATGGAAATTTTCGATGCCATCCAATGGGAAAGAGAATGAAATGCTGTACACAGAGCTGTGTCGGCAAGCATGCAAAATCTGAGGTATGAATGGGATGTCGAAGCAATTAAAACGCTTGTAGTTCCACTCAACTCAAAAGGGTCCACGAACATCCAGAACTAAAGGGTTTCCTAAATTTATCATGTTAACCGAACGTGGAGCTTGGAGCCTGTAATGATCTACGGTAGGATAATAATCTTCACCATCAAATGGATGATGGAATTAAATTTAATTAGTAACTCCAGAGGTGCGGTTCCCAGATTGACGAACCCTCCTCGCCATCAGTCTCGGTAGCATGCTCTGGATCCGGCGGTGGGATGCACATAGCATCGCACAAATTTGTAAATCCGATTGTGAACATGTCGTCTGAATCAACAAATAATAGTTGCTGGACGCCGGAGGAAGAGGGTGGATTGTTCTCGGCTCTGGTCGCATGGTGATGCATATTGTCTATCGATTCTCTGTCACTTGTACACATGCTGCTGTATCTGCTTTGTGTCCCTGCAATTTCGCTACTTCTAGACTGAGGCCTCTTGGTGCTTACTATGATTTTATGAAGGTTTGCCTCTTCCCCTTGCTTAGTCGGAGAGGATGGTTGGTAGGATTTACTACCGTCTGAATTAAATGTCAATCTTTGCGATGAGCTTCCTGCTATTCTGCCTAGTGTGAATGTGGTACTTTTTGACGTTTGCCTTAAATTCTGTTGTGAGTCATGCTGCTGGTGATCCTCATCACCTTTCGGTGAGGAAGACAGAGCTGATTGTGATGGCATCGCGCCATACATATCCATCTCACTTGGAAATTGTGCGAAGTTGTTGGCTGCGATAGTGGCTGCTGCCTGGATGGACTTGTCGGTAAGGTCAACTGGTCGTGGAAGCGAGGCTGCCATCATTGGAAAGTTCAAAAGCGCACCGTTCCCTCTTAAGGCCAAAGCTGCTGCAGTGCAAAAAGTTCCCCCGTCCCCCACACAATGTCATACATCGTTAGTCATGACGGAGATTTGGTCAGTCCGCTTTATTTTCAGATGGAAGAAAAATCGAACAAAATCACTGCAAGTAGGAAAATACCACAATCATAAGCACGTGCTGCCATCTCTGCGGTCGCGAAACTTCCTAACCAGATACGGGATTTCTTCTTTGGTCGCCGGATTTCAGTGACCCAGATGCCCCATGGCCGCTTACGAACTCCTCGGTAGATTGGGTGCCGTGTATCACCCTCAAGCTTGGCCTTCTTGCGCACTTCCGTCTCGTCTCTCTTGGACAACGTGGGGCTCTCTACGCGCTCGTTGGAATCGTCCTGCTCGTCGGCTCCCGAGTCAACACCTGCATTACCGTCCGGAGATCGCTCTTTCCCAACTCCATGAGGCTTTCCCCCGGCATCTGACATGTTGCATGGAGCGCTCACAGCTGCACCAGCGTCGATATCAAATCAAGCTCCAAACTATACGAGACTAGCCGCTCAAATTTTCCGGTTACATGAATTTGGTACTCATCTGTACAGTACTGCCCCATGTCTTAGAGGCTGCCCTCATCTCTCCCAGCGCAATTGACTTACAGTATGGCAGCTATACCATGAAGTCATTGCCTGTGAAGGTGTACTAAACAATACACTGAAGTGGAAAAGTGCACATTCAAAAGCAAAGGTGAAAGTCTTAACCATGTGCCTTACAGATCAGTATTGAGTTGCAAAATTTCCAAAGTTGAAATATGTTGTAGGTCCATGCACTTTAACCCAGTAATGTTGGGGGAGGTCACAGCAGTCAATGTTAACATGTGATGCAATATGAGTAGTCTGTAGGAGGAGGAATTACCTAAAGAGCTAGTTGCTTGATTTCGTTGAGCATGGAGAGGTTCCCGGCCCAATCATGAGCTGAGGTGGAGGCTATCCAACATGCACTTGCTCCCATTCCACCGAAAATTATGATACCATTCTAGTGAGGATTATGTGGAAAATAGCCTCTTGGGATCAAAACATCGAAGATGATTCCACCAGCTCCAGCTTCACCATTTCTGATAAGATCTATCTGCCAATCACTGTTTCGCATCAATCTCCACGTCAATCCCCGTCTATCTAATCCGCTACTCAAGTTGCGCATAAACCATGTGGCACCCTGTTAGAGTCTACCATCCAAACTGTGGTTTTAGCACACAATATCCTCCAAAACAGATTGAATCAGCAAAAGTTAATAGCTTGAAATGAATGCAGTCACCTTTAAAACAAGTGCGCAGATAGCATTCACAATAGAAGGTATGTATCAAGTGTAGCATGATTATGACCTCAACCCGACGTATCTGCCTACAACTCGGCTAATTCGCGTTAGTGACCACAAAGATGTGCATGTAGGCGACAATCTTGACAGCTTCGCATGCGCGTGAACATTTGCAACTTGGTTGTGACCTGGTTACTTTTGACAGCTGCAATCCTAAAGACTTCGTTGCATTGTGGCTGTGACCCCTTTTTGACAGCTTTGTATCGGCAAGAAGACCAGCACGGATATCAGGGACAATGTTTTCCTCCATTATGTCACCTGTTGAAATAGTTCCCGTTCAAAAGAGCGTGTCTGCGCACTGTACCATTTAATCGCTTGACACCTCTTCCGTAGGCATGATTACGAAGATGTTACGTAAATTAAGGGCGGTCAAACTGCAGCAGCTGCCAGCGAAGGCAACCAAGGCGCAGCCAAGCAGTTCTGATGACCAGCTTCATTAGCACAATCCTCGTCACTGGTTCGTAAAACTTGAAAACGAGGACTGCGTGGAGTAGTTGTATACAAGAGACTGAGATGCATACGCCGTGCAGACAGACGGACAGACAGATACCTGGCACTGCAATATTTCATAACTTCTCGTAACCACTGAGAGTGTCGCCCTCCCACAGCCATACTCATGTTCTCTTAATGGATTGCCTGGTACACGATGGGACGTACGCATCTTAGCGAATTACAACAGATTTCGACAACACAGCTCGCAGGCTATGGTACCATAACAGAAAGCTCTAGGGGTCGATGTCTCGTTTTCATGCAACGGGGAGTTGCTCTTTCGAATCCAGATCCTTGTGCCAAAGTGCGAGTCTACAAAGTTGCTGTCAGAAAATGCAGAATAACGAAGCAACTGTTTCTAGATTTTTCAGTTTCGAATATCTCGTGACCATTTAAAGTAGCGTTCCTAGGCGTACATTGATAGAAGCGGGCTCTTGACGTTCTGTGGGAGTATTTCCAACATGGACAGTGGCACTCGCTCGGAGTGATGAAGGAGTCGATCCTAGGGAGAGCATCACAGGCAGCGTTTCCTTCCTAAAGGCTTCGGGGTCTACATGAATCGTACCTGTAAGGGTGAGAAAACACCTGAGCACCGAGAACGCTGCAAAGGATACCTGGTGTTCTTCTTCTGGTCCGCTTCCCTCCACTCCACTCATGTCAATGCTTCACGTTGCGGTACTCTGCCTCCGAACCTAGTATCCCTTCTGAACCGCTTGAACGCCAACTACGAAGAATGGAAATTTGTGTCCATCTCTCGCCGCCAAGTACACGACGCTAAAGAGTTTAAGATCACCTGTGTGTATCAGAGGTGCAGAGGGTGATCTGCCCATCCATATTAACGACTATGAAACTCTCCTTCATTGCGTCGCAAGGTAAGCAAATTTGTTCCCCTGAAACATATTCTGAAGCAAGTTTCAAAAGTGCGGCTTGAAGCACTCAATTGTCGAAATGATGACTCGCATGAAAGAAGCCAGACACTGTCAAATGTTCACATTGTGGAATTCCTCCCAGCTTCGCGGATTCCGAAGACAACGATCACACAAAGTCTCGAAGTCGCAAGCAGACTGCAATGAGACAGAATCAACAAATCAGTAGGTCCTGTGACCTCAATGCACTCCTTCGGAACCTGAACAAAATGTAGACTTGCACACTCTCTTCATTTCGATTGCTGAAATCCCCACTTGGCAAGTCTTGGACTGCTTACGATACAAAACGGCCGACGTGTGTATTTCTGTTCCACTTCACCAAATCGGAGCAGAATCGCTCCACGACATGCAGAATTTCGAATGAAATCTCTGTCACGTGTTCACGAGAGGATACCTCTGCAGGAGCGGGTTTGATTGATTTTGAGAGATCTGCTCGTACCCGCCTCTCCTCTACGCCAAAACACCCAGACGTGCCTGTGGGGGCTGTACTGCAGAGAGACTAAAGAGTATGAGTTCACATCAGAATCGGAGAACAGATGTTGAACTCCAGCTCTCACAAAATGTGTCAAGGCGCTACCACTACACTGGAGCGGCGCTGCAAAGAAACGTTTTTCAGACTTGAGCAGACTCGTCAGACTCGGGAAGGATGCTAAAGTTTACAAGGTGAAGAACTATTGACTACGCATGAAATTCCCAAATGAAGTTCCAGGAAACGAGCGCCCAGGGAAATAATAGACGAATCACTCTGACTAGCTCCTCCACAGTAAGTGCATCGACTGTTCGCAGATCGATCTCGATGTCTCCACAGCGGAGGTCAGAAAGGCAACAGCGGCATGGATCAATATCTCAACTCTACGAGACTCTTTGATTCAATGTCACGGGGGGCAACGGATGCTACTGCCGCTACCGGAGAAGGGAAACCACAGAAGCACCAGGTGTTGCAGAATCAGCTACAGATGTGGGACTTGACCACGTCGTTCCCGGGGCGTGATTGGCCACCTCAAAAGCCAGAACAAAAATAAGACAATCTAGGGTTATTCTTTCACGGCAGGAACTCCTTGCGACACTCTAGCTGCTGTGACTGGCGAGTGAGGTTGGCAGGGCCGGACCGTAGCTGGTGACTGCATACAGAGGGTACGTGAAAGAGCTCAATCCTACTGAAGGTCATCGCAAAGCATCCTGGCACAACATGTGCGAGCGTGCCCTCGAGCTGAGTGTGTTGAGCACATTCGTTGGAGCAAACCGGGGAACCGATGGTTCCTTACCTGCATCCTTAATGCTTACCTTACTGACGTTAATGCTGTCGACGCCATTGTCAGTAGGCCTTCCTCTAATCTGCAGTCGAAATCTCCACTTCATAGACCACGTAATTTCCTCCCTTCTCCCAAATCTTTCCCCATGAACCCCTCCTGTGGCCCACCTGCTAAAAGGTCAATCACCCAAATGCTCGTTTTTTATGGACGCTGACGCCTGCACTCGGGGTTTTGTGGCAACCCCACAAAACTGGTAGATACCCCGGTTCACCGGAGCCCATCTTCCGTTTTGGGCACACGACCGACTCTTTCGACGATCAACATTGGCTGGAATTTGATATTTGCAGGGCACTCCTTTACCTGCCTGTGTCAGTACATGCAACCGACAGCTACCAGCTCTATAACCACAAATTTACGCCGCGTCGTACAAACTAAACTTAACCTGGGCTCTGTTTTACAGATTTCATTGCTTGTTCACCGGGTTATTGAAATTGAATCTGCAACACATGAACTTCAGAACTGAGCACTTCGACATCAAATTCTCTTGAAACCATTTATAATCAAGCTATCCCGTATCAAATTCTAAATATCCCATAAATTACACCTTTTCATTAGAAACCTATAGATATTTTCTAATTGCAACCAAGAATTACATATACACGTGTGTATGTATGTATGTATATGTATGTATA
The DNA here is from genome assembly GCA_036785485.1 of Physcomitrellopsis africana. Taxonomy (NCBI): domain Eukaryota; kingdom Viridiplantae; phylum Streptophyta; class Bryopsida; order Funariales; family Funariaceae; genus Physcomitrellopsis; species Physcomitrellopsis africana. Next base: position 17,267 of record JAWRVF010001178.1, on the reverse strand, counting down.
CATATGTATGTATGTAAGTGAAGGAGAGTGAGAAAAACAACTTTGATGAGATTTTAACTTAGAAATCCTTTATGTCAAACGTTTTGAGTTATGGATTGATAAGTCTTATTCACATCAACAATCCTCATGTTTTGGCAAAGTCAACTGTTCATTGAAAAAAAAAACTCTTAATGCACATTCCATAACCAAATACTATTTTTGTTTTTGGAAATTATTTTTCAAGTGTGTGATTCACAAAGTAGCTCAAAAAATAGAGAATTTTAGAAATAAATAATCATATATATATATATATATATATATGATTGCTTATTGTGCGATTTCATGTGCTCTGGAAAAAGAATAATGTGAGCAATCAAACAAAAGTTCGTTTTACAAATGCAACGTTTTTAAAATGCATAGATATTCCAAAGTACAAAACAGACTTAATCCTTAAAAAATTATCAACACATTCAATGTTGTTCAAGTGGACACATGATACGAATTGTTTACCCAGATCTGAACAAGATGGGCATGCCATGAATGGTGATTGTCGGGACTGTGACTGCAGCAATTTAGGAAGGCAGGCATAGATCAACCAAAATGGCAATCCGGAAACACAACAGATCGTAAACTGACAATTCGAAGATGGAGCAGGGTTCATAACAGACTTACATGTCAACACGTCTTCCTCAGCTGCGATGGAGCAGCGAAGTCCTTCAAAGCACTGACATTCCTGAACTCAAGTTGTCACTTCCACGTTTTGTCCACAAAGAATGCAGGCAGGTTTCGATGGTAACCACACTGGGAGGACCAGACATGTAAGTCCCGCATCTAGGGCGGAGACGCCAACTTTTACAACAACACTTCACGGGTTGCTGCAACATTTCATCATACGAGATCAGTCTCTTGTCGGCGAGGAACTTACGGTACTAGCGACCAGAGCGTATAACGTATAGTGATCTCTACTCAATTAGTTTCTTCAGAAGCATCTGTTTCAGATTCGGGACGATGCCAACACATACCAGATGTGAGCTGCAATAGTCTACTGCTGCCCCATACACTGCACCTCTAGCTTTGCTATAACTCGACCATTTACGATAGTTGGCGTCGACGTTTACAGATCGGCCTTCCTGGCTTTGAGCTCTAGTTTCCAGGAATGGGTCGGTGCTGCCAGCCCATACTCCAGTTCCTCACCCACTTTGATGCTTCAGGTCGCCCGAGTGAACCACCTGCACCAAGATTACAGGCAAAGTGTCGAGGAGGCCTAATTATCTAAATCGGTGACCCGGTAAAACAAGGCATCCAGAGAATTCGAGAAATTGATTCTACTACTAGCACAAATTGGACTCCTCCACTTGTGGATGCTCACCACTCAGCGATGTCATCAACTGTTGCCGAAAAGGTCGAATGCTTTCTCCACGTCACGCAACAGAAATTCTAACGAACCCGCCGCGGCTCCAGCTCCACATCTTTAACCCCCACTACATCCTTCCACGCAAACACGGCCATGGTAAAACCGCTCAGCATGATCTTCGGACCACATGACCCCACCGGAGCTAAAAAAACAAATAGCCCAAATGACGATGGTTCTGCCGATCTCTTCACCAGGACCCAAACTCAAACCCGGCCTGCACGGCAATTGACAGTCGTAACGGTCCCCGATGCCATCGAACGGTTATCCAATCTCGCACTCAACGTCATCCCTTTCCTTGAACCATCCCATGGTCACCGTCCAGCCAACCCTCTTACCCACCGCTTTCCACCTCCAGTCAAAGGCCTGCAGCTCCGTGAACGTGCTCGCCCCCATGACCGATTGGGTAAGTAATTCTAGAGCAACTATCTCCGAGAATGGCCTCCACACCCAGACTTCCAGTTCATAGCCCCCTAAACTTGAACATCTCAAATTCCTTCCTTAGCCGTTGCATCTTCCGTACACCGCTCACACGAGACTGCACCTTTCTTATAAATATCAGGTCCATGCGAATAGCTTCATAATTCGGGAAGGTATCGTGACTCATCATGGCAGCCAATATCGGAGCCCATCCATAATGGGATGCATGGACCCCGCGTAATCTAGCAATCCGGCGCGTGGGGTGAGCGCGCACCGGACCGGACCGGACCCCGTCGCACTGCAGTAACTATGCGATGAGTGGGATCAACTACTGGTCAAACCTGCTTCGGACTGCACCAATTGCTCGGTTCTGATTCTCCGCTGCCGGGCCTTGAGCGAATCCACCTTTAAAGTTCAGTTGCACTGCATCCACGCACCCGCGATGGATCCATCCCACCTTGTAAGCGTTGCGCTCTGGTGCGTAATGCTCATCAAAGGATTTTCCAAACCAGTGTTAGTCACCATGATAGCACTGACCCCAGCGCAGCAGGGCTACTGAGGCACGGACAGCCTTTAGCAGAGCTCTTAGATCTTGTTCCCGTGTTAAAATTCCTCCTCCTTAACCTGCGTCACATTAGAAAGTCTAAACGGAGTAATCCCCTCAGGTGACCCAGACATTGAGACAGACTACTACAGTCAGGGCGTATGAACTAAGTGACATCAGTCATATTTCCCACTGTATTCCACATGATGACGCCGTGTCTGTCTCATGTAAGGCGGAAGGGGGAAGCCTGCCTGCACACACAAAAGTGTGCCCATGCGATGAATCCACTTTTGTTGTCAATCTATTTACATGATAAAAAGACATGTGTAAACACTTTCTCTTTTTCTATTTTTACACAACATGGGGTTTACTCAATGCATTGAGTAAATGTGGAGGTGGGTACATAGAGTGTAAGGTCTTAATACCTTAAGATGAAGATAGATGTAATAGCAAAGCATAAGGGGGTCTTTGTACTTAGGATTTTAGTGTGGATGATTTGATCTATTTTGTGGCTATTTTTTTGTTCATATTATTTCTAAAACTCAAATCTTTCAAAAGTGAGTTTTACTCCACCAAGCTGGAGACTTTTGTATTATGACTTTTTAAAGTGGGTTTTTAGATATACAAACTTCTTAGAAATAGCTAAAGATCCTAAAAAAATCTATTCATGTCATTCTAACAAATTTTTATTTAAATTTTGACATTTAACATATTTCTAGCCATCCAAGATTTTTTCTATCTTTAAAGAAATATTTTATTGATATTTAGTTGCTTGCTTATTTTATTGCACATAATTTTTTATTTTTTATATTTTAAATTGTGATTGGCCAATCATAATTCTAGCAATTCTAACAATATCTAAAAATTCTAACAATATCTAACAATTCTAAACCAAATTAATTATAAAATATGTATATTTCTATATTTATCATTTTAAAAAATAAAAATATTTTTTTAAGATCAAATGATTTGTAGGCATTTGACTTCAAATAAGAGCCATACAGTACAATTTTTTTTAAAATTTATACTAAATTTTATCTGTAAAAATACATTTTTTTCTGCAAGAAAGCTTTCTAAAAACCCCAATATCTTAGACTTGTGGCCAATAAATATATATATATATATATATATAGATCTATTTTTAAGCTAAAATTATAATATTAAAATAATATTTAGAAAATAAAAATTGGATCACATTTGATTGTTGTCTATGTAATATAAATTGGCATTGATATATTCTTATTGATGTATTGTGTAATGATGAACTATTAAGAAATCTTATTAATAATTAGAGCATTATTTATATTGATAGATTCTTAATTCAATTATTCATAATTTAATAGTGTGAATATGAACTTAAATTTTAGTTTTTATTTAAATATTGTATTGAATTTTTTTATTTTATTAAAATAAAATTTAAAATACTAATATATAATTAATGTTTACTCAAATTAAAAATGAAGATAATATCTAAATTTTAAAAAAAATTGAAATTTAAAATTTGATTTGAAATTTGAATTATATAATAAATTAAATTTTTTATTTTATTGAGATCCCATTTTAAGTTTTGTGTAGAATACTAGTTGGTAATTTTGGAGGATTTTTCCTTATTTTTAATTTCAATAACCAAATGGCAAGGACAATGCTTGCTATTGAGTATAAATCTTGCAATGTACCCTTAATGGCTACCATATTCTTCCCAAAAAAAAAAAGACTGTTAGAAAACAATCTTTCTCATACTCTTTTTGCAAGTAATGTCCTCCAAACAAATCCTACGTAAAGAATTGAGAATGGGTAAAGACTCATTGAAGCTTTTACTCTGGTTCTTCATCTTTCTGTGTCGCCTACAACAGGCAACCATTGAAGCTACAGGGCCGACCATTAAATTCCAAGGTGGTGAATCTGGATGGCCCAAATTATGAGACAAAGAATTCGAGAAGCTTAGTCGCCTGTTATAAGCAAAGACCCACGGAAACTCGACCCAAAGTTACAGTTAAATAGGCTGCTCTGTGCCATTGACAACTCCAGCAGTAACCAAGTCCAAAATTCCTTTGAGATTTAGAAAAAAGATATTCAGTTTTCACCACCCTCCACAACACAATGCATTAACTTGTTCATTCACACGTTCCGTGTTACCCTTTCTTCCTGCATTCTCAATATTTTATCCTGCTCTCTACCATCCAGCTTTGACTCCCCCTGTTGAACTGCTTTCATCACCGGGCAAAGCTTCTGCTGCGGTTCCAGTCTCCTGCGAAGAGACAGATCCTACCTTGGGATGCTTCGGCATCGCAGCGTCGAGGATACCACTCCGGCTCCTCAGTTCGATGCTGGGAGACAAAGTTGGAAGTGCTACAGCGAACGCTGTAACCATCCCCATTCCTCTGTCAAGTTGATGGTGGATGCTTCCTGCATCGACTTCCAGCGAATCTCCTCCACTGGTACGACACTGGAAGATCTAGTTCCATAACGCCAACTCAGTCGCACGACCCCGAGGAAACAAACTCGCAGACCAGTTTTTGCTTCTTCACATTGTCAACACTAGGGTGAACACTGTTGCGTCAATCATTGAGGTAGCAATGAACTATGGAAGAAGAGTTGCATCATTCATAACAACTCGTGTGCGAGAAGTTGCCAAGGCTGAATCGATTGCTCGGCCAAAGCGATCGGCAATCTCGTGTTCACACAGAATACCGACAGTATCTCACGAGTTAACTTCTGCTGACCTTGTCAAGAGGCTCTGAAAACCGGGGGAGGGACCGACTGTTACTAATGCTCACTGCCTGCCACGCTTCTGTTCTTCAACAAAAAGCATTTAGAGCATTCGGTGGTCTTGGTTCCTATTCACCAAGCTGATTGCACACTGGTCCAAGATCAAACGAAGCTCTGTCTAACGAGCCAGTTCTTGCTTTTCTGGAAGTAAACCTTCATCATTCAGTCCTTCCTCAACATCCTTCTTTTGTGGTGTTACAAGCCCATGGTCCACCCCATCTCTATCAGCTTTACTTGAAAGCACCACCATGTTCAAAGTCACAACATGCCAAGGTGTAAGTGCTCACAATCCACAAGCAATGGTTTTGAGTAAGAATTGCTGATGTAATTCGCTCAAAGGCCATTTAAGATTATGGTTCTATGGTGAATTCTTTGCCATTGGTTCTCTATCTTAAAACAAAAATCTAAAAATAAATTTTAAGTGGATGTAAAGAGTGATCTATTTTTGAACTTATTTCTCTTTGTTTAATATTGTATTATTATTAATAGTTAGTCCATATTTTAGATAGATAATGTAAATAAATAATACCAATAATAATAAAAATAAACTATTTAATATATTTCTAAAATTTTTAAATGGCACCTACATGAGATTAGTTGTATCATGTCTAAGCCATAAGGTATTCTAATTATTTTTGGCTTTCTCTTCAATCTAAGACTTCTTTTACTTTAAGCTTTTTAATTTTACTTGTTTCAATAAGAGGTGGTGGTAATTGCTTCCATCTTAATAACTTAAGTGTATTATAAGGTTTAATAAAAAATATATCAAAAATAAGATGAGTTTTATGTATTTTAAAAATTAAAATTAATATGTAATTAGATTTTTTTAATAATAAAAAATCCAAGATTACAAAATCAAGTAGTACTAAATATTATAATATAACAATCATATTTTATCACCAATTTTGAATAAGTTGTTTTTTTAAAATAATATATGCATTAGTTTTTTTTTTGCTCTTGAAATATTTTTAATTACATATTCATTATTTCTTAAAGTTTACATATTCTACAAAATAATTTATTTTAGGTTATTAAATTATTAATAATTAATAACATTAAATTATATATAATATTTATTATTATAAAAAATAGTATTTATAAATAAAAATCTAATATATTATTAAGTAAAATCTTATCAATAATTTAAAAATATAAAAATTTCTTAATTATAATTAATGGTATAATGGATATTTATATTACTTAAATAAATAAAAGTTTAAAAAAGTAGATAGAAACATGTTATGTAGATCATATTTTCATCAAGAAACTTCAAAGAAGTTTTTTAGATGCATATTAGATCTTTAAATTCCTCTAGATATATCATGTAGCTATTCAAACTTGTCCTATATATTTTTATTTTTAGAAAGTTATATTAGAAATAACCTACTAAAGCCTTGTAGTCTCTAAAAAGCTTCTATAAGGCCTTTCTTATAGCTAATATATATATATATATATATATATGGAGGTAAGATTGAGATAATCTTTAATCTTATTAATATTATTCTTATATTTTATGATTATATTCTTGATTTAAGATTCTTTGGTCTCTTTATATTTGGTAATAGCCATTTTTGTTATTTTTTTTATTTTACATCTATTTCTTCTTTGCTTATCTTCTTTCTTCTCAATGACACATAAATATATTATATTTTTAGAGCTTTATCTAAATTCATATCCTAGATAATTTGATAAGACTTACTTATATAATATTAGAACTTGAGCTTTTTTAATAAAAAATAGATTATTCTTTTTTCATAAAAATATCAAAGTATTTTAAAGGTTACAAAGTATTTTTGTCCATATTGATATTATTTTTATAATACCACTTTCTTTCCTTCTCTTTCTTTTATAGAAATTTTTAAGTTCTTATAATTATAACATATTTAATAAAAATGAAGAATATTATAGTATAGGAATAAAAAAAAATGAAATATTTGATTCTTGATATGCATCAATTTCATCTACCACAATAACTAACATTAAAAAAGATTAACTAAAAAGACACAAAAATAACAAGAATTCATTTAATAATTGTACTACCTTAGATAATTCATGTAAATACAATTATAGCAATTAGAAAATAAAATATTATTTTTTTAAGAAGTTTGATTGTATTGGATCCAAATTTTAAATATTCATCAACTAAATACAACTTATTATTGAGCTTTAACCTCTCAATTATCCAACCTAAACATCTCATATTAGATTTATTGAAATTTAATTTAATAGATCTATTGTTTTTAAATTTTTATTATTTTTAGGATGATAAGATCCTATATTGGAAAACTTAGATATATTATTGATAAAATTTTAATCTATTTATATAAAATATAATACAATTTATACATCAATCAACAAAATCCAAGTTTTACAACAAAAAATTTATTTCTATCTATTCATGCATTAGAATTTTAACAACTAGCAATTAATGTCAAATGGAACAATACTATATTTATGAATCAATTTTTTTAAAGTTACAATATAATGTAAAAAAATTATTATTTAACTTGTATAATCTTTAGTAATTGAACCAAATAATTAGTTTTATTATCAAATATAATAACTAATTTTTAAAATTTTAATCAAAAGTGGTATAATTCTTTACAACTTATTGTAGAAGAAGGTGGTTGCTTTAAAATAATATATTAACAAAAATCTTACAAAGAATTTTATTTAAAATTAAAATTTTCTACAAGTAGTTAATCTTCTTTGTGGAAAAAAAGATAAATCTTTGCAAATGTGTGCATATTATTGTATACTAAAAAAATAAAAATTCAAAAAAATTCTTATCCTTTATTTTTAATATTAGAGCTTTTTGACCAATTGAGTAAAGCTAAGATCTATATTAAAATAGATATATAAAAAATTTACAATATAATATGCATTAAATAAGGGAGTAAATAAAAGATTGCATTCTAATCTAGATATGGTCATTTTAAATAGAATATTATGTCTTTTAGACTTACAAATACTCTAGCCAGTTTTTAATATTTGATAAATAATATATTTTGTGAATTCCTAAATAAAATTTTTATATTGTACTTGAATGATATTCTTATCTATTTTAAGAATATAAAAAAATAAAAATAATATTTTTGCCTCATATTATTCAAATCTAGAGATAAAAAACTAAATGTCAAGATAAAAAATATATATTTTATACAATTCAACTATAATTTTAAGCATGTTAACAGACCTTTTTGTTTTAGATGTTAAAAATAATTTTTATAATAACTAATGAATTTAAGTATAAAGACAATTTTTTTTTATTATGAAGGATATTTATATATATCAAGAAGTCAAATGTGATTATTTATACTTCAAGTGCAACATGACTTTCTAACAATAATACATTTTAGATATAACAAAACTTTGGAACTTATTTTAAAAGATTTTCTATGACTTCAAATGTAGAAAGTCGTTAAAGCATGTGTTTAATCTTGTGATACTTGTTCTTAAGCAAAGACTCTATATCATTGATCCTATATACTTTTTTAACCTCTATATATTTAAAAACAACATTAGAATTATATTTCAATTGATTTTATTACAAATCTTTTAATATTAGAATCCTACAATTTTATTTTTGTAATGGTGTATTGTCCAACTAAAACAACATATTTTGTATCTTAAATAAAAACCATCATCAATGAAAAAACACCAATAAAAAGCATAAATTAAATATCATCAATTTTAAACTAATATTATATCTAATGAAAGATCTTAGTTTGTATCAAGATTTTAGATGATGATTTTCAACATACTAAAGGTTGGTATTAAATTACCTTTGAGTTTTTATTATTATATTGATAAATCAAAGAAAAGAATAAATCAAGTATTAGAGAAATATATACTATCAATTATCACTAAGACAATTGAATAACTTTTTTGCCATTAGTAGAATTTTTACATAATAACATATTATCTTCTTCTATACAATAAATACCATTCTTACCAATTATAGTTATTATCCAAAGTTTTATATTTTTAAATTATTTAAAGTTAAAAAACTAAAAATAGAAGATTTTATAAGTAGAATAGCAAAACTTCACACAATAATAAAAATATAGCAAAAGGAAGCTCAAGAATAATAAAAAATCATTGTAAATATTTTTTAGAAAATAAAATCTGTATTTAAAATTATAAATAAGATATAGTTATTTTTTTATAAGTAAAGATTAATTAACCTTATGATAAATTAGATTATTAAATATTTGGCTTATTATTATTCAAAAAAAGATTAATATAGCCTTTATATTGGTTGTAATTATTATAATTAATAAATATTTCATATATATTTTATGTATATCTTATTAAATATTATACTATAATAAATATAATAAAAAAGAAGCAATTACTACCACCTCATATTAAAATAGACAACAACTAAGAATTTGTAGTGGAAGAAGTCTTAGATGTAAAGTGGTCTTGAAATAGATTGGAACATCTTGTATATTGGTATATATGTGATATTAATAAATGCACATGGAAGCAATCTAAGAATCTTATAAATGTATATATATATATATATATATATATAATTTTTATTAACTACAACAATTAAAACTAAGGATCATCTATTGCTAATAAGATAGTATAAAATAAAGAAGGACAAAATGAAGGATCAATTTTTAAAATATATTTATAGGATAAAAAACCAATAACTAGTCAATTTATCTTAAGAGTTATCATATACAAAATTATCAAACAAAACACTTTAATTCTATCACTCTTTAAGATAATAGTATTAAAATGAAGATCTTTAACAAAGGCATGTATTTTTTTGAATATTCTAAAAGAGGCCTTTGATACTTAGTATTACTATTGGAGGTGGTACTCTACTTGATGGCATTCAAAATGTGTTATTTAAAAGTTGTTATAAAAACCTATCAAGGACAATAACTGGATGAAATCAAATAAACAAGTGAGACCTCTCTCAAAGAAATAAATATAAAGAAGTATATGTATTAAAAAGAAACTGGAATGGCTAATGCCAAAAGACAAGAAAACTAGAGACTCTTGAACTAGACTGGAAATAAGAAAGGAGTTGACAAGAGTGAAGAAGGCTTCACTCTTGTCTCTATTTATACTATCTACCTAAGAGCTAAGTGGCGACGTTCTATAGGACCTCCAACACGTATCCAATTTACAAGACACGTGTCCAAGTTGCAAGACACGTGTCGAACTTGCAGGGCAAGTTTCCTATATGTTCGCCACGTATTTAGCTTGGTCTTCAAGCTACCAACATGTATGTGGCTAATTTATTGACCAAGTTTCTAATCCAAAAGTCTACTATGGACACTTATAAAGTCAAAGCAGCGTCTATGAAGTTTTTAGGAAGTTTCTCTAAAGATATTATGGAATTAACCTACTTTTATCTTCTTTTATCTAGTTCTATCTGATCACATAGGTAACTATGTATATGTCCGTGACAAAACCTCAAAAATGATCAAATAATTTGGTGTTCTTCTTGTCTTTGTGTGAGATATTATTGATTGTTCAAAAGACCAATCAACCATCTTTATATAAAATATATATTAGAGTTTATTACTAATACCATTTAATAGATTATAGACTTCATCAATTTATAAAACAACTCAATTATTCTTTGTAGAATTTATTTTTAGGAGAAGAATAATACAACAAATATTTATATTGCTTAAGTAAGTAGAAGTAAGTAGAAGTAAATAGAAGTAAATAGAAATATATTACGTAGATAATATCTTCATCAAGAAACTTCAAAGAATTTTTTTAGACATATAATAAAACTTTAGATTCCTTTAGATATATCATATTACCATTAGAATTTGTCTTATAAGTTTTTTTATACTTTTAAGAAGCTATATTTGAAGCAACTTATAATGTAGATATTTAAGCTACAAACCTCATGGTCTTTAGGAAGCTTCCACAAGGTCTTCTTAATAGCCAAAATGTAAAGAAGCAAGATTGAGACCATTCCCAATCTTGTTAATATGTTTTTTATATTTTAGCCTTTAATTAAAACTCTCTAGTTTCTTAACAATTAGCAATAGACATTTTGCTTAGTTTCTATCTTATATATATATATATATATATATATATATGTATATATATATATATATATATATATATATATATAAATTATTCTCTCTTTATTCAAGAACATATGAGTATATTGTATTTTCAAATTTTTATCTAAATTCATAACTTTTATAAATTATATATTGAAAATATAGTTTAAATATCTAATTTATAAATTTAGCTTTTCTATTACTTTGAGAATTAAAAAGTAAAAATCATTTATGTCCACATTTAAAACCTTAAAGATTGTCTTGTAAAACCTAGATACAAATTAGAATCTTTGACTAAAAAATTATATTATTTAAAAGACCATAATATTAATAAATTATATATTTTTAAAATTTTTATTATTTTTATATTAATAGTTTTTATATTCAATAAAAATATGTTATTTTAATTATATAATCTTCTATAGGAAGACCAAAATTTTAAAAGTTTGAGAATAAAATATTTATAATAATATCTATTAAATTAATTTATTATAATTATTTTAGAATATGAAAATATTAAAGAAGTTTATGCAATTGACGACATAAAGTCTTTACTTGAAAAAAAAATATTATAAAATTATATAAGTATTTTTATTTGATTTTTAAAATGGAAACCACTAAATTTTTTATAAAATAAGCTTTAAAGTTTTGATGTATCTAAAATTTCTTATTGCTAGAAAATTATATATATATATATATATATATATATATATATATTTGATTTTATAGAAAATATAAATATCATTTAAAATAAGAAAGGTTTTTTTAAAAAATATATATATATACTAATAGAGGGTCATTTTATATACTTGAATAAATTTTATCAAAAAATAAATAGTAGATAAAAATTATTAATTTTATAACTCAAGATATTATTTTTTATCTTTCAAAAAAATATTGTTGTTGATTATACATAGTATCTCTTTCTTTGAATACAAGATAGGAACATTTAAGCAAGATGTTTGATAAGCCTTGTTGTTTTTTTAAAGAAATATTTAATACTTAATACAAATTATGCTAAGACATTTCCCAATGGACTTAAAGACAATTTAAGAGGCAAATCTGAAAAAAAATTAATTATCTATTTGTTGAAGTAAGGGCATATAAATACAAATTACAAAAGATAAAGATCTATTTTTTATTTATGTAAAATTTTATCTTTATTCAAAAATAAATTATAACAAAATTTTGGAGCAATACAACTTATAAAAAGATGTATTTGAAAAACAAAAATGTATATAATATTTTACATGAGTATTGTCTTTGTGATTGTGCAATTGATCTCTAAGAAAGAAAGAACTCAAATACTATTTGGACCAATTTGCAATTCATTGCTAAATAAATTGACTATCTTTTAATATACGATATAAGTTTTTTTGCAAAGAATTTTATTTGATACTAAAAATATCTTACAAGTGCACCAATTTTTTTTTGTGAAGAAAAAAATAGATCATTGCAAATATTTGTATGTTATTGCAGATTCAACAAAATAACCATTGAAAATTGTAATCTTTTACTCTAAATATAAAGACTATCTCACCAATAAAGTAAAGTTAAGATCTATATTTCAAAGTAGACACTTTGAATACAAATTCATAAAATAAAAAATAGAAAATAAAAAAAGAATCTTTGAGAATTTATTGTTAAACCCATTCTCTTCCTATCACACCCCTTGTTGTGTTCTTATAACTTGTACCCTATTGAGCTTTCTCTTTTCCTTGGGTGCGTCTTTGCCTGCTTCTATCCATTGGATGTGTTCCTAGCCCTCTCCTCCCCTTGGGTTCTCTTTTTTATTTCCTTTTTCCTGTCAAAATAGCTGAAAGGGAGAGTCTTCTCTGTGTGTAGATAAATGGAACAGCTGGCAACGGACACCTTTCCCAGAAACACCCACGTGCAGGAATTCAACAATCCTATTATAAGAACAGATCTAGACGAGTCCTTTCTATATACATATGCCTGTGAAAACCTGTATTATTATGATTATTTTTGGGGCTAGGGTTGTTCTGGTACAATGACACAACTCTCCAGTTCATTAGAAAAGCCGGCAGCTTATCTTCCATCACCTTCTGCCCAGTTTTCCTAGTCCTGCTTTAAAGTTTTTTCTTACACATATAAATCTTTCTTTCTAAGCCCCCGTACTAGAGAAATAAACTTTTTCTTTTCTTTTCTTTTTTAATTGTGGTATGTTTGGGTCATGCGCAATAGAATTCTGGATCCTCAAAATGATATTAGATATTCAAGGGAACTTTGGAACATAGGACTTCTAAACGACTTGGCAAACTCACTACATTAATAGTGAATAAAAATAAAAATAAAATAAAAACATAATACATAAAGTAAGGAAATGTGCACAAGAGCAAAGCATGGACCAGACTACACCCTCCATACCAACAGTATTATAAAATAATTTAGTAAATAAAACCTGTGGATCCCTCGTGTAATTGGGATGATGAATAGAGAGAAACAAGTGGATGGAAATGGATGAATGAGAGGATGACGTTGACTGGCATGGAAGAAATGAATAGGAAGGGGAGAAAATTATGTCAGGGAGTGAGTGAGTGAGTCAGATAAGGAGGCGGACCCACAATTCATCCATTTTTCAGCTATAGTTCATTCATCTATCCCAGTTTGACTTTCTCCATTCTCTCTCTGTCGGTCTCGCTTCTGATGTCTCATCTAGATAGCTTGATTAGCAAATAATTGTCCTTACTTCCTATCCAATGCAATCAATGTGGTACTAATAAACAACAACAGTAATTAAAATAATATGAAAACAGCGTGTTAAATCTTACTGTTATCCGCTGTCACCATATCAAATCAGTTTCCAAGCCCCCACCAATGACTTTCAATAGCCTAACAGAAAACTTGCCAGTTTTATTTTTTTGTTGATTTTTTATTCATTATTCTATGAAGAAGTACGATTACAAATCATCACAAAGGACTTGTAACTATTATATTCTTTCCTTTGTTGCATGTGTGAATGATCACATTTCTGTAAAGCTTTCTTTTTCTTTTGGTGGGGTTTTCTTCAAATTTAATTGAATATTTTATTAATTTGAAAAAAAATTATAGATATGCATGCACTCATCATTAGTCAAGACAAAAGAGACAGAAGATATAAGAGACAAGCCAATTATTTTCTTATTTCCTCTATATTCTCTTTGTTCTCTTTATAACTCAGTGGGTGTCGAAAGAGGAGAATTGGCTAAAAGTTATTTTTCTTAGAGAATATATATGTCCCAATGCTGTGAAGCTAATTTGGCCCTTCTTTGACACTTCCTTTTGGCACTTTGAAATTTCCAAAAATGAAGGATCCTAAAGTAATCAATGGAAAAATAAAAACATTGTTGTTTCTGGAAAATTCCAAAAGCTCTTCAAAAACTAAAATCCTTCTTTTCCATAAATAAAAACATGTAGCATTGTCTAAACATTTATTTCGACTTCATTCTTGTGTGTCACCCATATTCTTCTTTTTGTCTCTTTTAATGTTTGTCTCTTTGTACAACCACACACACACATGTACATCCTCTTGTAACAGAACATTGTAGTAAAATAGCAGCAGTTCCTTCTTCTCCCCTCTTTAACAAATCAACGATAGTCTCCCCTTTGAAAGCATTCTTTCTTGTGAGTTCTCATGAGCTAAGCAACTATACACACACATACACACAGAGAGGAGTAAGAAAAGGAATGAATTAATTCTCTCTCATTTATTCATCCTCTTGTACATAAATATCTTATTGACTGTCTGTATTTGCCCCCCCCCCCCCCCCCCCCAATGATGCTCTGAATAAGTCATAAATAGATCAAATAGATTGATAACCACACCACCACCACAGAGACAGACGGAATATATCTTAGAATAATGTCCACCCATTTCCTATCGCGATTTTTGTCAGTGCTGCAGCAAATTAGTCTTATGTTTTTGAAAGCTTGTAGACCACTGGAACTACTTCTACTCCTCCTCCTCCTCCTGCTACTCCTATTCCGTTTGCATACACATGTGTAAGTTTGTCAGATACAACACAACATGACACTACATTCACACATCCCACAGCATTTTTTGGTGGGTTTGCATACATACCATTATCATGTTTTCATCAGACTCTTTGCATGTGCAGAGCTAGTAGCCATTTAGAAACAATCTGATCATTTTTTTACTTAATGTAAGAACTTTTCTAAAACAATCTGCAATGACAAGGTTGAGTTTCTGCTTCAATAATATCTACTAATATGAGTTACAAGATAAGAGTAGAATAGAATAGTAGTAGTAGTTGCAGTCAAGGCTTGGAAGAATAGCAAATGAAAGAATGGAAAAGTTCTCAATTTGTTGAAGTTCCTTAGGGAGAATTGTCATGACATTTCTTTGTGCACCTAGATCAAATGATGTTCAAAAACTCTCCCCCCCCCCCCACAATGGTCCCTGATTTGGTTTCATTTTTGCTTTTTGTTTATTTGTTTTTTTAAAATTTCCCCATCCATCTTCAAATGTGAATCACTATCACATGCCTTGTTAGTCAATCCATCAGTCCATCCCTTTTATTTTTTCATTGTACTCCCTATATAGAGTTGTTGAAAGCTCCACCATAAGTCAATGGCTGTGAAGAAGGTAAGAGGCAAACATCAACTGTTCAATATTGAAAAACAGGAGTTTGCATGTTATTACCATTATTATTAATGAGGATGATGTTGATTGCTTATTGCTGTTTGTTTGTTTTTCTTTTCTTTTCTTTCAAAAATATTTTATCATAATAACAATAAACATCAATGTCATCAATGTATCCATTTACCCAAATTGTTGGTAGTTTGAGGGCATTTCAGAAAGTTGAAGTAATCTTCAAGTTCAATTGAGACAGCAGAAATAATAATAATAATCATAATCATCTTATCTAGCATTCAATGAGTGTCCAAGCTTTTCTAAAAGACATACATGCTGACAAAGATATTGACTAATACAAGATGGAGAATGCCGAACCTACATTATATTAGGATGACTTTCATGATACTGACATTTAGTATTAAAATAATCGTACTTCTAATATATATATATATATATACACATAGATATTGAAAGTTTTTTTTACTTTGCTTTTGGGATGTCTTATAATACTAAAATGTACATTATAATCAACATTTGGAGACTAAATACATCTATACAGTATAAAAGATTCACACTTACCACATTGAAAAAAACAGAAATTTATTTTCAATAGAGGGGAGGGGGAAAGCATTCTTCTATTCATGTCTACATAGAACATCCAAACAAACTACTATACAGAATTCTTTGTTTAAGTCCCAAATGTGGTCATTTAGACAATCATTCGTACGATTTTATAAACTACCAATTTTGAAAAAATATCTTGCCATAGAAAACATAAGCAAGCATTTGTTTTGGGTCTTTTTCCAGGCTACCCCATATGCCTACTGGATTAGATGCACATACGAACAAGGTACTCGACTTGACAGCTTGTTCTTTTGGAGGAATGGATACCGCTTATTCGAGACAAAATTTTCAAACATTACTGTTTGTTCCTTCAAAAGTGAGTATAAAAAGTCACCTGTTCTGTGTTCACAGCGCTTAACCCAGGAGAGAATGATGAAGGTATGGCTAACCTGTGAGATGAGAAGAATCCACACCGACTAAAGAGCTGCCCTTCGTGCTGAACAAACAGAATGAGTAAACAGAAATGCTGATAGTCTCGGGACCCCGAGGAACAGTCTTCACATCCACGATGTTCTAGACGATAGCCCTGCATAAGCCAACACAGAAGCATATGTGTGCGACCGTACTTGGACTTTCTAGACCAAAAGGAGAGCCGATTGACAGAAGACAACCTTTGACTTTTCCGTCCCTAATCTCTAAGTCCAACTACTTGTCCAGTAATGAAACGCTTTTTGTACATTTCTTATGATGTTAGTCAACAGCCTACAAAGTTCTTTTAAATTAACAACCTAGTATTGTCTCTTCATCAAAAAGAAAAGTAAAGAAAAGAAAGAAACTTAACAATAAAATTAAGATTGTAATTGTAATTGTACATCTTCATTATAACCTCAGTTCCACAAGGCTCGAGTCAAAAGCACTCTCTGATTGGTTGAA